>JAAGKR010002512.1:0-19547 GCA_011419295.1 Clarias macrocephalus | reverse complement strand
GCCGATGCGTTACCGCTTCTCACGTGAGTACTCACCAATTCGGTTTGCTTCCTCGATTGAGTGTGTGTCGCTAGAACGCGGGTTTATTTGTGTAAATCCTTGCTCTTCGTGTAAGAGAGTTCTGAGATTAAACGCGTGGTTATCCTGCCTGCTCGCGCTACTTCCGCGTTTGGGTCTACCATCCACGCAACACGGGCTAACTGCTAAGGTTTTTGTCTTCTCCCCTCGGTCGCTCGTGACAACGACTAAATTAGGGAGAAAATCGAGGAAACATAAAAAAATATATATTAATCACTGCATTAATTATTCAGTGGAAGACCCTTACATATATTCGCAGTTAAATCCAGGTAGTGACTTTTTCCTGATCAGTATATATATATAATGATAACTTGTATGTATGGAACAATTTTGTTTAGATGGTCCTGACATGCCACAGATCAATGCTTCCAGCTACACAGTAACAGACGGGGGCTATTCAGCACTGGAAAATGGAAAAGTCTCCCTCACGTGTCAAGCCATGTCTAAACCACCCAGTCAGTATGTTTGGTTCTACAAGAACTCCGAGATTTACTCTGGGCCACAGCTTACCATCACCAACATCCTGCGAGTGCATGCAGGAAACTACACCTGTTTTGCACAAAACACTTATACCAACAACCATGCACAGAAAACCATCACGCTCACCATCTACTGTGAGTGATACCCCATACCACAGCTATTATTTTTGTTTACAGTATATGGATGAAAAGTAATTTTCAAAAAAAGGAATAGAATGAATAGATGATTTTTTACCAAGGTTATAAAATGAAAATAATTAAATGTTTTCATTATTAAATTAAAGAGACTAGACATGTTTCTGCAAGAAAAGTCATAACCCTTTTCAGTTAGCATGTTTACTGTACAGTAAAAAAAAAAAAAAAAAAAAAAAATATATATATATATATATATATATATATATATATATATATATATATATATATATATATTGGAAAATGGCCATAATTTCCTAAACACAACAAATGCACAAAAGACATATAGCAATATTTCTCAAAAACATATGTACAAGTATCTAGGTGCATTAAGTTGTACAATAATAGTAATATCACTACAGGATATAGCAAAGAGCAAATTTTTAGCAAATAATGTAAACACTGGTTCTTTCAAGTAAGGCATATTTAGAGCATATATTTTAAACATTGCCTGAACTATTTGTTCTAAATTGCACTGTAACCATTCAGTGAATCATTATTTTTTTTCTGAAAGTAAATGTCTCTAGCGACCTGAGTACTTTACCCATTCAAGGAGTGATAGAAAACCAAAATGGATGCACACAGCATCATTTTCCTAGCTTTAAATTAGTTTTACTGCATATACAAGATTTTGCTATAGATTTATTAACATACAGACATTTTACTTTGTTAAATATAACAACTGTTTGTACATATTGTACAGTTTGTTTTTTTAAAGAGAAAATATTTCACTGATTCAAGTTAGCTGACTAGCATGTTGCTAACAACACAAGCTAACAAGTCTAGCATGTTGCTGACAACACGAGCGCATTCACTTTCCCACAATTCCGACCTGCAAATTACAATTTGGTGCAGCGTTATATTGTAAACAAACTTGCTTATCTGTCTTTTTAAACCCTTTCCCTTCATATTGCTTTACATTTTTAAATCGCATTTATTTACTTTTTTTTAAAATTGCGAATATATAAGAGCATACATGATTTTGAAAATCATGTAAAAACATGAATTCGAGTTAAAAGTTAAATTAATTATCAAGAGATGCACCCAGCACTAGTTAAACCTACTGGTGACCATATTCATGTGGATCACAGCATGTACCAAACTGAACATCCTATACCAAACTGTACAATTTAAAATGCTACACCCTTTTTTTTAATATACACTGTATAATTAGTCTACATGTCTCCAACTATCTTAGACAATACAGAAAGATCCTCACTGCTGTTACTAATGTTACATGAGGTTTAACTTAATACTAATGGTGGGGGGTCAATAGTTTTGAAACCATTATTTTGTTTAACACTAGTTAACGAAAGGTTATACTTATAATAATAAAATATACTATGTTGAAAACAATATATCTATCCTTATACAGTATGTTAAAATAAAAGTATGACTCAGGAAATGTTATTAAACTTACAATATGTGTTTAATTTAGCGTATTTAAATGTAGTTCAACTCTAGTTTGTAGTACACAGCTATAATTTCACATAAACCAGTAAACACTGTATTATTGGTCTTAAAATCTGAAGTAATATTTGCATTATTAAATTGGTGCCAGATTTAGGAACCAACACTCTATGTCGCTCACTCACTATGTTACAATGTTATTGGGTTTCTTCCGACAGATCCACCTAATGGTGTTCCATCATGTTCTGTTTTCTCAACAAATAACTACACTGACCTGGCTCTCTTCTGTTCCTGGGAGGGGGGTTACCCTCCAGCTTCCCTCAACTGGAGTCCATATGTGAATGAACAGAACTCACCGGGTATCGCTAATGTCACTCGGATTCAGCCAGGATCTGAAATTGCTAACAACTCTGCATTCACCTGCTATGGCTCACATGTTGCACTGAACAGCACCCGAACATGCAGCACTAGGACATGTATGTACAGTATGAGCTCACTCATACAAATCAATGTGAGTTTTTTGTTAAAATGATGGTGAACAAAGATATCAAATAATTAAAATTTAGTTTTGTTTAATGACGTAGAACAGTGTGGAAAGACTTAATTGTTTTACTTAGATGTACTCTGGTGATATTCTTAAAACACTCTTAAAGTCTTTCTAATGAAATCATTGGTGTGTGAAGGCAGTCCTGAAACAACCCTCCCATTCTATCCGGGCTTGAAACCAGCACTAACAGCACGACCCACTTGCTGGGAATCAAACACATGCCTTCTGCATGGCAGATGAGAGGTCTACCATTGAATCACTACTGCGCATGTGTTAAATAAAGAAGTATTATAAAATAGTCACATTATCTAGTTACTGTTAAATTATCTGACCCAATATAAACATTTTAAGTCTTGAGACTTACACCTTATGAAACTGTCTTTTAGGCGCTGGATATTCTATATTAACATCAACTTTCAGTTTTCTCAAATATTTTCTGGTCCCTGTAGGGCTGCCCTATGGAGAACCACAGTGCTCTGCCAACTCCAGCTTTAATAATGAGTACCTGATATTGTCTTGCTCCTGGGAGGGAGGTGTCCCTCGTGCTCTGGTGTGGTGGACTTCCAGTTCAGGAGACACCCAAGGTTTACCTGAAGAGAACTCTAACATCTTGGTCCTGCGCTCAAGTGCCACATACAATGGCAAAACCTTTGCATGTCATACCAGACATCCACTAAATAAAGAGAGCAAGAAATGTGTGATAATACTAGGTAAGGTACTAACGGCTAACAGAAAGGATTTTAAAAATGTAAATATTTATCAATATCTTAACATGTATAATGCTAGTTCTATATAAGGAGATTCTACACCAGATCTCTCTTACAGAAAAGCCAGTATTGATGCCTCAGCAGAGTGTGGTTTCTGTTTTTGAGGGCAATGATATCCAGCTCACCTGCATGTTGAGTAAAACATACCTTCCAGTCACTAAATTCACATGGTACAACAGCTTAAGGCAGAAAGTGGGAGATAAACCCAAGAAGTACATTGTTCAGCAAGCTGGAGCCTGGTCCAACCTGACTGTACGGGAGACAGACAGTAAGGTGGACAGTGGACAGTACTGGTGTGGTGCAATCAATGCACTCGGAGCAACTGAGAATTCCATTTTACTGCTGGTGATGAGTGAGTTTGCAAATAATAGAATAATACAATAATTTCATGTATAGTTGAATCAAGTAAACTGAAATGCTATTCATGTTGACTTGGGATAATCCTTCATGCATTTCAATGCCTTCCTCATTCAGGGTACCCAACCCCTCCCAATGTCACCATCAGTAAGATCATATACAGTGGGCGTCAAAGGACAAATGTTAACGTGGAATGGGTGGTTCAGGCATATGGTGACATCACTGGGTTCTTTATCGAGCGTCAAACGTTCACTGTCCCTGTAGAGAAAAGTGACATTGTCCCGAGCTGGCAGAAAATTTCTGAAAATTTGGAACCCAGCACCCGCAGCTACCAAATCACCAATATGGACCCCAGTTCCAAGTATGCATTTCGTATAACACCTATCAATCGCCGTACTATTGGATATCCTTCTGAGATCAAGAGCCCAGGTAACAACTGATATTTCAATGTGAAACCAGTATTCACATCTAACAGTTTCAGTTAGTAAAATAATCATCTTTACCCATATTCCAGTGTCGACACCTGTGTCCAAACCGTATATCGTGCTTGGTGACCCGTCACCTGTGGAAGGAACATCAGTATGGATGCAATGTAGTCTGGATGGTGGAACTGATCCAGTACAGTACACGTGGGAGCAGGAGAGCCAGAGTGGGCTGGTCACCATATTAGCTGAGAGCAGCAGCAGTTTCATTAACATCACCTCGGTGACCCGCAACCACACCGGCTGGATTAGATGCCTGGCGAGGAATGAGGTCAATCAGCAGCGCAGTGACCGAATCTGGTTAGATATTATATGTGAGTGAGAGCAGCCTTGGTTTCACAATCTGTACTTGTATACTGTATACCTTTGCTTTTCCAACTAAAGCCTATGTTTCTTTTCAGAAACAAGAAGTAGGTTTTTACAACAACAACAAAAAAAAAAAAATTAATTAATTAAAATGGGCTGAGTATTTATGCAATCAATTAATGCAGTTTGCATGCTGTATTGATTGCTATTCAGTATTATGGTATATTCTGTTTAGATATATAATATAATCCCATTATTCCATTAAAATTTTAAGTTCTAACAATACTAATTGTGGAAAGAGTTTTATACATTTGCAAGCCACTGTCGATTATATGCTGGGTTTCTCTAATAGTTGGTCCAGATGTGCCACAGATTGATGTAACTCCCTACTCAGTAATGGATCAGGGATACTCGGCTCTGGAGAAAGAGACTGTTTCCCTTTTATGTCAAGCCTCCTCTAACCCTTCCAGTCAATACATCTGGTTCTACAATAACTCCCAGATCTACACTGGACCACAGCTTACCATCACCAAAATCCTGCGAATACACACAGGCTACTATGCCTGTCTGGCTCAGAACATTTTCTTGAACACCCGGTCCAAAAAAACCATCACTCTCACCGTCTACTGTGAGTTTTCTATCTTCTATTGCCATGCCTTTAAAAGCATATAATTATCTTTATCCACTCTTGATAGACTCTACTGAACCTTCTCAACTAGTATCAGCTAGTATAAATTGTAAAAAGGTAAACATTCTGTGGTGTGCCTAATTAATAAAATAAGTAATGTCTAATGTTTACCCATTTTACTAAATATTTAATTTTAGAATGAATGTAATCATTTGGTTTATCTTCATTTAAACATCTCATCTTTTCCGATGCGCCTGTTATTTTTTCTGGGGCTTATAAATAGACCTTGTTATTAAGCCATAAAACATAATGTTTCCTTCCTTTAGATCCACCAGACAGCAATCCATCTTGTTCTGTTCTCCCGGTGAACAATTACACTGACCTGGCTCTGTCTTGTTCCTGGAAGGGAGGTTATCCTCCATCTACCGTGAACTGGAGTCCATATGTTAATGGAGACAACAGAGGGGGCTATGCTAACATCACTTTGATTCAGCCAGGGCCTGAGACAGCTAATAACTCTGTATTCACCTGTTATGGTTCACATATTGCATTAAATGTTGCCCAAACTTGTATCATTAGAACTTGTAAGTATAGTACTTGTAAGTGTATGTTTCTCATTGAACTGAAGACTTTTACTACAAATACCCCTTGTTTCCCAGGGTTGCCATATGGAGAACCCAAGTGTTACGCATATGCGACTAGTAACAATGAATACATGATGCTGTCCTGCTCTTGGGAGGGTGGTCTACCTCGGGCTCTGTTGTGGTGGGCTTCTAGTTCAGGAGACATCCAGGGAACATCTGAGGAGAACTCCAACATCCTGGTCCTGCGCTCCAGTGCCACCTACAGCGGGAAAGCATTTGTTTGCCATGCCAAACATCCTCTAGTTAAAGAGAGCAAGACGTGTGTGTTAAAGTTAGGTAAGGGCTATTTGTTAAAAAAAATAAGAGCTATCATGACGGACAATATATATATATTCTGGAATTTGTTATGCTAATTTCCTTGTTGATTTTAACTTTATGAACTATTTTGCAATATGCATCCATTCCAGAGGCACCAGTGTTGATGACTCAGCGCAGTGTGGTTTCAGTCTATGAGGGCAGTGATGTCCAGCTGTCCTGCATCCTAAGTAAAAACTACCCAGCAGTCACAGAGATCACCTGGTACAATAACTTAAAGCAAAACGTCGGTGAGACACCCAAGAAATACGTTCTTGAGCAGGCTGCTGCCTGGTTTAACCTGACTGTCAGGGAGACCGACAGCAAGGTGGACAGTGGCCAGTACTGGTGTTCTGCTGCCAATGCTGTCGGAGGAGCAGAGATTCCCGTCTTGCTCCTAGTAATGAGTGAGTCTCCTGCAGATGTGTGAATTAACATGTTACACCTTAGGAAATGTGCAATATAGTCAAGAATCTACTGCATTACAATAGTGATGAACTGCAAAAAGTCTAAATGACGTGATGGATTGAGGAAGAGAATGATGAGATTGCAGTTTAAAAACACACTTTGAATATATTACCACGTAACATAAATTGAGAATTGCTCAGTTTCTTAGGCAGACATTTTTTTTATATTATAGCAGGAAGTACTAGTACATCGTTGGAGGTTTGGATCAGTGCACATTTTGTGCTGATACAGTATGAAGAAAGATGAACAGGTGACATGCATACCATATCTATAACAACAAACTCACCTCATCTGCTACCTAACTGTAGCTTCAGATGCAAAGGGATGAAAAGTAAATACCTCATAGCTTAGTTTGATTGCAACTCTAATTACATTTAATATGTCGTAAATGTCACGTAAATGACTGTTCACAGGCACATGTCATCTTTATTTACATGAGCAGAAACCTGATTGATAGTGAGGTTGCATGATGTCATTAATTGCCTTATGAAGAGTTGCTAATAATAGCGTATGGCAATGATACAATTTTAGCTTAAAA
This sequence comes from Clarias macrocephalus, assembly GCA_011419295.1. Taxonomy (NCBI): domain Eukaryota; kingdom Metazoa; phylum Chordata; class Actinopteri; order Siluriformes; family Clariidae; genus Clarias; species Clarias macrocephalus. The sequence goes on along the minus strand of JAAGKR010002512.1, from coordinate 12,357 downwards.
TATGACTAGCTTATGATAGCTTGCAAAAATGCTTTGCTAAACAAAAATAACAATTTCTTAAACAAAAGTATTATTTAACATTTATTCATATTATTATTCGTACTAACATATTATTATTAAGTAACTATTCTGATTTTATCTATGGACTGGAGAAAAAAACGAATAGGAAAGCAAATGTGCTCTTGCGCTCACATGATCCAGAATCAAAACTTCTGCCAATTATACTTGTCACAGATAGTACCAGCGAGACAAATAATTTTGAATCTAAAAACACAGATTTTATTGAGGACATGATGAGAAACCAAACAACAGTGTATGTTCTGAAATTGCAGTCATTGGATATTACCCATTTTCATCAAGTTCCACCTGTTCTTTACAACATTTTCATGTTTAATGCCAGAATAAAAATATGGTGATATCTACAGTACAGATGTTAAACTGTAATTTAGTCAAATCAAAACATTGTTTTCAGGATATCAGCTCAGTTTATATTCCATTATTAAACATGCAAGTTTCTGACCTAGTTTTCTCCCTAGCCTGCCATCCATGCTGGTTTGATACCCATTTAGTGCATATGCAAACACTGGTCTAATTAGAGAATAAAATATTCTTTTAGCTAATTTTAGATTTGAGGAAGCACCAATTGAATATATAACAATTAATAACAATTGAACAACAGAATATATATTTAAAAAATAATACTGTGTAGATATAACAGCAGCCCAATCTTAAAGTCGCATACGTTATTTATTAACTGCCATACAGTAATGTGCAAGTCTTGAGCAACCCCTCGTTTATTTATATTAAATAAAAATGAAATTATTTAGATTGCATTAATTAATTAATTAATTAATTAATTAATTAATTAATTAATGGGGACAAATGTTTTACTGTTATGTGTTACCTAAAGATACAATAAAAAAATTGGATTAGGGTTAGTAGGTTTATGTAACAACCTCAGCAGCAACCTCATCATTCAGCATTCAGCATCACCAGTATGTGTTTTTTTATGCTTGAATAGTTCAAACGGTACATCACTGTGTGGCTTAACAAAGAAAAGCTTTCCTCTGAAACTGGTTAGGTTCAGGGACTAGACTGAAAATGAGTGCCGAAAATTAACCAAGAATGAGACCCAAAAAAGCCCTTCAGGAAGCCTGGAGAGCTATTCCTAAAAATATGTGTATGCTTGACTCTTTGAAAGCAAAATATGAAGAAATAAGGGATAGTTCAAGAATTTTTACTGTATGTGGTTCAAAGTGCATGTAGATAGAGTAACTCTTTTTGTACTTAATGTACAAGTGATGCATTTACTTGATCAATGAACTCTACTCTCGAATCCTCTTTGAAAATGCCCTTTGTTGGAGTTGATAGTCTGCCTTTGCACTACAGAATGTTTACAGAGATGACACCACTGACAAGAGCAAGGTGTACAGATGGATGACATTTGAAGAAGGGCAAACCAGTATTGAAGACAAACCACACAGTTCAAGACCATCTGTGACAAAGGCCATTTTCAAAGAGAATTCGAGGGTTGGGTTCAACGATGATGCAAATGCTATAAGACTATATGAGTTATACCTTTATATAAAGTAAGAGTTACTCTATCAACATTTACAGTTTTGTAAAACCTATGTCAATTAATAGAAAGGTTATGCCCACTTTTGCGTTATGTTTAGGACATCTCTTGTATAGTACTAAAAATAGCAATATAGTCAGCCATCTCTCAGCTGGATGACTGATTTGGTTTTACATCGGGTCTGATGCTCAAGAGCTCTATATGTATAGGTTGAAGAGTGAGGAAATAACAACTGGGTCAAAGAGTTGAGGTGTTAACGTACAGGACAATGCGAAGTAATGCACAAAACAATCAATTTTCCAACTTTTGTCCTTTTAGCAAGTACCATTTATCTATGAATAGTGCATAGAATGTACACTTTTTCTCTATTTCCAAGTAAAAGATACATGTTAAAGGTACAATAGCTTGTACCAAGTGAATTACAAGGAAATTTACAGTTGATGAATACCCTTTTTTCATGAAGTGTACAGATACAGTATGTGTCTTCCTAGACACACCATTAACAGTCGAGATCATGTAACAAGTTGTTCAGCTTCAAACTAACAACTTTCTACCGTCTTGATTTAGGATACCCAATGCCTCCAAATGTGACCATAAGTAAGATAACCTACAGCAGCCAGCAGAGGACAGATGTACTGGTGGAGTGGTTAACCCAGAGAGATGGAGACCTCACCAGCTTCTTCATCGAGCGTCAGAGGCTCCCTGTAGCCGGGAGTCATGATGTTCCTCTTTGGCAGAAAGTGATAGTAGATCTCGATCCAAGCACCCGCAGCTACCAGATCACCAATCTGGATCCTAATGGGAAATATGCATTCCGTGTGACTGCTGTCAATCACCGAACCAGTGGACATCCATCAGAGGTCAAGAGCCCAGGTGTGAACAGCATTCTAAATATATATCCTTCCACAGCATTCAGAAATATATTCACCTTGTTCATGTTCATAAATTTCGTACATTTTATCTCAGATCTACAGTTTTATTGAACTTGTTCAAACTTCACTTTAAAGGTTGCAGTCACACTGCTGGCCAATGTGGCCCAAATCTTTTTTGCTCATATGTTACTCAGATCTTTCTTTTCCTGCCACTGTCAAAAGCCCAAATCATATGGAATCTGATCTTTTCAATTCTGATTCCCAAGTGTAGTCCTAAATCAGACACAGATCAGATTTTTATGCAGTGCGATCTCAGTCTGAACAGTCCAATTCACGCAAATTTTATATCAATTTGACATGACAAGCCTGACAATTTCACACCAGGGAAGATGGAGGATGACAGTGATGGAGGATTTCAGTGGAGGGAAAGTGAGGTATCGGTGTAGAGCTGCTTCAGCACACAGGAACACCACTCTGTCTTGCTATTTTTCTCCTAATGAATGGAAATAATATTCACACCAGTTGGTCAAAATGTATATGCTGTTTATGTGAATACCTGATGATCCTACCTTTGAAAACCATTCATCACTTTCCTTCTACGTCACAATTATGTGCCACTTTGTGTTGGTCTATCACATAAAACCACATTAAATAATATTATATTTATGGAAAAAGTATTAACCCCATTGCTATTTCTTCTAAACAAACAGCATTATAATGGACAAGATCCAAGCCAAGGACAAACCAAGGACCACGTCCAGGACAAACTTAAATTTGCCCCACAGGGTGTTTGAAATCTGGGATTTTTTGTTTGATTGATACTGTACTTTGCTCTAGACGTGTTGTGATAGCTCCTTGGCCTTTATGATGGCATTGTGTTTGGTATGTTTTGCCGGCTAATTTGTGTAGGTTTATACATATAACCCTTATTAAATTACTAAACACTACAAAATGTGGAAAAGTTCAAGGGAGGTGAATTCTTAAAGGAGGTACAGTGTTTCAGCAACATTGGATGTAAGGAAAGCTTTAACGACACGGCACTATGGGTATTAAATAACATATTTGGAATAGTATAGTACAGTGATTCTCAGCTTTGGTCCTGGAGGAACACTACCCTGCACAGTTTAAAATATGCTGGGGAGCGATCCTCCAGGAATGAGGTTGTGAACCACTGGTATAGTATATGTGTGCTATTGGCATTGCCTTTACTGTCTTGTTTGGGTTGCCAGCATGAAGTCAGATGAGGGTCATAATTCACAAATAAATAATATGCGACTCACAAACATATTGAGTTATCCACAAATAAATTTCAGACAATTTGCGAATGTAATTAGCATTCACCCTTTATAATAATCCATGCATTTAGTGAGACTTCCTCATTCGCTTTGACTCACAAATGAATTTTTTGAAGACTAAAGGTATACTGTATATACACACACAAAATAAAGATCAAGTAATTTTGCTGTAGAATTTAAATGAAGTGCTCTTCAAAGACATTGGATCTGTCCAATATAATTGAGCCAGGAGGCTTTTTTGATTCATTATAAAATAGTAATTTTAATTGTTGAGTCCATCAACCCACATACTGTCTATCAGTTCAAAGTCACCTTCTCCATCGTTAGAATAAAGATACATTCATTTTACTGTATAATTTTCATAAAATAGCACTTCAAATTCACTACATACATGAATATATTTGAGCCAGAAGACTATTTCGATTCATTCTAAAATAGTCATGGGAATGCCGTGTTAAAAAATGCATTTGTGAATCGAAGCACATCAGGAAAGCCTCCAACATCCACACCCAAATGCACAGATGTTCACATATGGTGAGATGTTTGTAAGGCAATATACAGTACGTTTCGTGAATTGCATGACATTTATGTGTGGATTACAAAATACATCTGTGAATCCGAATCAGGTTACATTTATTTGTACATGATGACACTGACCTGTCTCAAAATCTACCAGAGACCCCAATGTTGTATTTGTATAAAAAATTTTAATAATAATGAACCATTTTTTTCTGCCAAATATTTTTTTATTCTATCCCAAATATTTCAATGCTCAGTACACTGAAAATAATATAGTGTGTGTGTGTGTGTGTGTGTGTGTGTGTGTGTGTGTGTGTGTGTGTGTGTGTGTGTGTCTTGTAAATCGATTTATATTTTATAGCTGGGTTCTCTGAGACCCTAAACAGAAGTTACTATATATATATATATTGTAGGGATGGTGTGGAGAACAGTATCAATACAAAATGTTTACAGACAAGTCATGACATATCAGGCTGATAAAATAATGGTCAGTATATTTTTAGATGATATCGACTCTGGGGACCCCAAAGAGAACATTACAAGGGTAGACCAAACAATAAGAACTTCATCAAGATAGCTTTTCCGCTGATTAAACACATTTCCCATTCAAAATCCATCTTTTTTTTTCTTTCTAGAAAGCAAATGGGTCACATTTGTTGCCTCATGATGTGTGCAGAGTGCCACACAAATTTCCATAACAATACCTAAGATGAATGTAAGAGTCATATTAATACATAAATCTGACCTGACCTATGAAGCGAACCTCACATCAGATAGTTTTCTCTGAAATCAATAGAATTGTTTCATACTGATGAGGTCAAAGCTGAAATTTAAAGCCATTAAACTGAATCTACATTAAAGAACTATAATTGCCAAGTGTTGTTTTCAGTAACTGTTTACTTTCTTATGTTGTCTTCTAGCAAACCCTCGCTTTAAGGCTTACTCTGCTGTTATCGGAGCGGCCATTGGAGGCATGCTCCTGGCAACATTATCTACAGTCATGCTTTTCGTTTTCGTGCTGCGGAATCGAATAAACAACCCTCGTAAGTGCACAGTGTGACACAGCTAGAAATATAACATCAATTTTTATTGCAGCAAAGTTCAGTTCTCAAATCTGATTGGTCAGAAGCTCAGAAAGTTGGGTCATTCAAGTATTCAAGCAACTCTTGTCAAAAGCCATCACAGTGTAACTGTTTATATCAATGCAATCCAATGGTTATTAAGTGGAACTTATGTATAATAATGTATATCATCTTACAATAGAAGTGGTTCTGTAAATCACAGACACGTTGTCTGCACTTAATTTGAAATGTATGCAAACGAGGTATTTAGACATCTGATTTATACGATATTGAACTCCTACAGTACCTGCCTCTGTGCACAAGCCACTACTTAAAATGAGTCTCCAGTGCCAGTGCTTTGTAACAAGCAGTACATTTTTTCCACCATGGAAAAGTCATCAAACAGGGGGGTTTACACATTGAGGTTTCTCAGTGATATTATAAACTTTTTTTTGCTTGTTAAATTCATGAGGAAAAAAAAAAAGATAGAATGTTATATAAAAAAACAGCTGTTTACAGCTGTTATTATGTAAGTCAGAAAAGGAATTATCTTGTCTAGTGGATGCTCTCCCATAAGCAAAGTAAAAACTTTATCTCGTGTAAAACACTTCAAAGTGCACTGTTATAGGAAAAATTTAATTAAGGTTGGAACAACATATGCACTTTACGTAGATTTGTGTGGTCATCTAATTTTGTTACGTATAGCTTCAGGTAGTCCTGTGTTTTTTTTATACCACAGTTAGTTCCAACCAGGTAACATGATTGCATGAGAGAGATTCCACGAGTGGCGATATATAGCATAACAGTACTGGGATATTTAACCAACCACATGTTTTACATTGTTTTCATATACATTAATGTCCTCTTTATATTTCTACAGGTCTTCACAACATGATATTTGGAAGGTATGTGATGATTTTTTTATTATTATTGATATGCTATTATGCAATCAATAACAACAAATGTAATGTGTCTATGACATAAAACAGAATATTAATGATGCAGAATATTTATAGATGTACTATACTTTGATGTTGGTTTTTAAGGCATAACAGTCAGTCCAGAGAAAATATCAACTTCCCAGAGGACGAGGTTGTTAGAGGAGCAGAAAGCGAGGGAGGCAGAGGAGAAACAAAGCCAGGTAGCTTTTTCAACAGAGACAGATCATTCTTTGCTTTAACTTCATAAGTTCTAATTAAATAATTCTTCTTTTTTTTTTTTTTAGCACCGTCAATGACTCAGCCAAGATCCGCTACAGTGCACACAACCACCTCCCCTGACAACAACCAGACAAAATCACTATCACAGCCATCCTCTCAAACTGGCGGCTCATAATGCAAACCAAATCTTCAATCATCTACTTTATATTAACTGCTAATGAAACCAACAAAATGCAGAAACTTTTCCTGCTGAAAGGGCTCTATGATAATAGGAAAGTAGAAGGTAACAGATTTTTGTACAATCCATGTTAAATGTTTGAAATATTTTTACATTTATTTATACTATAACATTTACACTTTGATGGAGATTTAACAACATGTTAAATTGACATGTGTTTCACTGATTAGAATGCTGAATGAGGTCATAGACGATCGCTGAATCTGAATGATCAGAACATGCAGATTGTTTGTTCTGATAGTTGACATACAGTATATGACATGATCTATCCATTAACATAGCAAACATGGATATGTTATAGTGTAAGTGAACTTGTTTTATGGACATTGAACAACATTAAATGTAACTATAATTTGATAAATTTGATGAAATGTCATTCTTTAACAATTAAAACCTCATAATTGTTTGTACATTGCTGTGAAAAAGGAGGAAAAAACACATCCTGTTAGGAAAATAATCTTAATAATGGTAACACATCATTGCTAATTTCCCTTTAACAGCACACCAGTGAGTATTTAAAAATATATACTCTAAAAACATGCGAGAAAAAAAAGGGAAAGGAATATTTAGTGCCGCCCCTTAAAGATGTCTATTGAAATTCTACTGCAATAAGAAAAAGAGAAAAATAAACATGTTGTATAAATGTATTGAAATTCATTATGATCACAAGCAGTATGCAGGTTTTCTCTCTGAATCTTGTAAAATATTTTAGCTTGTTAAAGAAAGAGACACAACAGAGGGCACATTCTTGCTGTTTAAGACCGTGCACATGGGTTGTGCCTGGTGTAATCAAGTGCTGAAAGCATGTCACATATTGCAGTTGAGGGCACAATAATATAAAGAACAAAAACAGAAGAATAAATTGGGGTTCCCATAAGGGCAGGTAAAGAGATTTACTAGTCATGTAGAGCCACTCCTTAGACAAAACCTAGACTCGGGCTATAATTCACCACAGCAAGGCTTTGCCATACTGTACATAAAACCCTCACATCAACTTAATTCTTTAAAGCACTTTGCTTAATGTTTGCACAGAAAAGCTAAGGAATGATAATTACTAAAATAGGTGGAAAGCTGAGGCAATGATGAGCCTTACTGGGGAAAAACAAACCTTGTACTTTGCAGGTCTAGCTAATATTTATTATTATGTGGTAACTGAAAAAGCAATATAAGAATATTAAACCTATTTAAAGACAATGCATGCTTGTAATAGTCTTTGATAATGATCTAACAAACTAATGATTACTTTGAGCAATACAATAGAACAATATAATTTCAAGACTGAATATGTTTGCCTATCTCTAATTATACCTTTACATATTACTGAATCATTTAAGTAATAATGGCAGTAAACGTATGGGTGCTACATTATGACTATTAGTAGCTAGTGACTATTAGTAGCTCAGGTAACTAACCGAAAGGCCTTTTCTTAACAGTTTAAAAAAGACGTTTGCAATCATCTTAGCCAAAGACTAAGAACTAATTATTTCATAATTCCTGACATTTAATCCTAGCAGTCATTCCCTGTCATAGATAATTTAGGATCACAACTATGTTTTAAGAATGTGAAATGTCAAAATAATAGTAGAGAAGAAAGATTTATTTCAGCTTTTATTTCTTTCATCACATTCCCTGTGGGTCAGACGTTTTCAGCCAATTAGTTAATTTATAATAATTCTGTCTTTTTATAGTTTAATTTGGGTAAATGTTCCGGGTTACCTTCCACAAGCTTATTATTATAATTTGCTGGAATTTTAGCCTACTCCTCCTGACAGAGCTGGTGTAACTGAGTGAGGTTTGTAGACCTCCTTGCTTACATACACTGCTCAGAAATTTTCTATTGGTTTGAGGTCAGGGCCACTTCAATTTCTCAACTTTATTGTTCTTTAGCCATTCGCCACAATTTTGGAAGTATGCTTGGGGTCACTTTTGGAAGACCCATTTGCAACCAATCTTTAATTTCCTGGCTGATGTCTTGAGCTGTTGCTTTTATATATCCACATAATCTTCCTTCCTCATGATGCCAACTATTTTGTGTACCAAGTGCATTAGACCCTTCTGCAGCAAACTACTCCCACAACATGATGCTGCCACCCCCGTGCTTCACACTGGGGCTGGTGTTCTGCTTGCAAGCCTTCACCTTTTTCCTCCAGACGTAACGGTGGCCATTATGGCCAATCATCAGACCAGAGGACATTTCTACAAAAAGTAAGATCTTTGAAATCAAGAGCAGCTACAAGTGTAGTCTGGGTTTTTAGTGTGGTTTTGGAGCAGTACCTTCTTCCTTGAAGTACAGCCTTCCAAAATTTCTTCAAAATATGAACATCTATAAACCTTCAAATTTAGTTAAATGGTTCTTTTGGGTTATGAAATGTCCCCGGGTTTTCTCCCACAGTTCAAAGACATGCAGATTAGGCTAATTGGCGTTCTCAAATTACATGTAGCGTGTGTGTATGTGTGTGCTCTGTGATGGATTGGCATCCTGTTCAGGGTATACCCCGCCTTGTGCCCTAAATCTCCTGGGATAGGCTCCAGGCCCCCCACGATCCTGTATACAGGATAAAGCGGTATAGACGATGAGGGAGTGAGTGAGTAATGTGGACAAGTCTCTCCTCTGAAACAGCACAATGCAGACATCGTTTGTTTTTGTTTATGCCATCTGGGTTAAAACACATCATATTTGTGCGAACACTCATTCATTTTTAACAATGAATGTGATTTTTGCAAAAATATGCTTGGGATGTTGCTCTGGAGGATGGCAAGCAGTTAGTCTGCTGTATTTGTTGAGCTCCAGAAGAAAGAAGAAAGCCAGATGCCCCACTTTAGCTGTTTTATCAGCTATTGCAAGCGCTGCTATGAAATCCCAGCGCTGCCAACGCTGACTGTTGACGTCAATGCCTTATGCATGCACTGAGGCAAAAAGTTGCATGAATTCTAATCTGACTGTTCTCATCCGAGTTATTGGCATTCGTGTATCGGATATACAATGCTGGTAACTATTATTGGCACCCCTGGTGAATATATATATATATATATATATATATATATATATATATATATATATATATATATATATATATTTTTTTTTTTATTTTATTTATTTTTTTTTATTGCAGATGCATCTCACATTGAAAATTGTAGAAAAATCTAACCTTTACCTCCAGTGAATAAAAAAAAAATACAAAAAAATCCATTCCTAAAAAATTATTGCTTTTTATAAAAATCACCTGTTCCACAACTATTGGCACACCTAATACTTACGATAAAATACATGTAATTGGAGCATTTTTGTAATTTTTACTGTAGTTTGTAAAGTTCATCAGAGTATCTAGAAACTTTGAATTTGAATTCATGACTTCCTGTTTCCATGTGGTATAAATATGAAGTGACACAGAGGCCTATTTCTCTTATCCACTCTTCAACATGGGTAAAGACAAGAGAACACCCCATTCAAGTAAGGCAAATGTGTGTTGACCTTCATAAGTCAGGCAATGGCTACAGTAAAATAGCCACTCGCCTGAACTTACCCATATCTACAGTCAGAGGAATCATTAAGAAGATTAAAACAACTGGAACAGTGAGAAAAAAGGGTGGACGAGAACCCAAGTTTATCTTGCCACCCGCCCAGTGAGGAGGATAGTAACAAACATAAAAAAATCTCCAAACTTTACTTTGATGCAGTTAGAGAACTGCATCAAAAAGTGGCATATTGGGGGCACAAAGTCTCCATAACAATCATCAGACTCTACAGTACCTACATGCCAACAAGCTGATTGGAAGGCATGCAGGGAAAAAGCCTGTTCTCAGCTACAATCACAAACATAAACATCTGGAGTTTGCTGGGACTTCAACTGGGACCGGGTGCTGTGGTCAAATGAGACTAAGATAGAGCTTTTTGGCAACAAACACTGTCTGGGTCTGCCCGGCCGTAACACAAAAGATGAGTATGCGGAAAAGCACGTCATGCCCACTGTGAAGGATGTTGGAGGATCTGTGATGCTGTGGGACTGTTTCTCTTCCAAAGGCCCTGGGAATCTTGTTAGGGTGCATTGCATCATGAACTCTCTGAAATACCAGGACATTTTAAATCAAAACCCGATGGTCTCTGTCAAAAAGCTGAAGACGGATCATCATTGGGTCTTTCAGCAGGATAATGACCCAAAACGTGTGGCGAAATCTGCACAAAAATGGTTCAGCAGACACAAAATCAAGCTCCACTCATGGCCATCTCAGTCCCCAGACCTCAACCCAATTGAAAACCTGTGGGGTGAGCTGAAGAGGAGAGTGCATAAGAGAGATCCCAGGACTCTGGTAGATCTAGAAGAGGAATTGTCAAAGATCCCCAAATATCTGTATTCTCTAATCTTGTGAAATGTTATAGGAGGAGATTAATTGCTGTCTTGGAGTTGTACAAAGTATTAACATTAGGGGTTCCAATAATTGTGGCACAGATGATTTCATGTAAAAAAAATTTTAAAAAGTCTTAATGTGGGATTTTTTTTCCACTAAATAATTAGGTTGGATTGTTCTCTCTTTTTTCATTGTGGTTCTACTGTATATGTTTGAATAAAAAATATATTATAATTTATTAGAAGCCCAAGAACACATCTTAACCAGGGGTGCCAATAATAGTAACCAGCACTGTATATCCGAATTAGGACCGAAGCCCTCACTCACACGCTCTCATTCTCTGTGCCATTTATCCTGTATAGGACCATGGGAGACCTGTAGAATGTACCAGCTGACTGGGGGCACAAGGTGGGATACACCCTAGTTCATCGCTGGGCACAAGCATGCACATACTTACACACTCACTCACACTCTGCAGGCAATTTGGAGACACTAATCAGTCTTATCCAAAAGGCTTTAGAATGTGGGATGAAACCAGAGTACCTGGAGGAAACCCACCAAGCATGGGGAAAACATGCAATCTCTCTATACACAGATCTGAAGTCAGGACTCGAACCCTCCACCATGAAAGTGTGAGACCACAGCGTTAACCAGAACACCACCATGCTGCCAGGACAGAGCAATACTTTTATAATTCTCGGCACTCTAATCCTTCTATTTTACATATATGACACATGAAGTAGATACCTATGCATAGATTACTGTAGTGCACACATACTGTATTAGGCATTAAAGACTTCCATTAAAATACATTTGGAATTATTTAATATTATTGAGAAATGAAGATTCTTTCTCAGTGTGGTGATACCATCAAAAGTACAATATTTTATGTACATTTACTTTTAGGGTAGGCAAAAGTACAATTTAGCACAATACAGAGGATGTGTTGGACCAGTGTATGCATTCTGTATATGAAGGAATGTTAGCATGACCATCCATGCCTCTGTCTTCAATAATAGATAAGGCATCCTCATGTCATCCTAAACCCTGGCTGTATTCCTGTAGCCAGAAATGAGGATCAGTAAATAATTTACACTATTTCAGCTCATGAAGTCTAGCTTGGCTCATAGTCAGCTTCACCCAGCCTGTCTAGACTGACGGATGCACTGTTTGGACATTATTTCGAGTTTCCAAGTTGAATTTCCGGCACTGAAGATATAAGAGTCATGTCACCATGATACAGGGACTGTCTCATTTCTCTCTACCTATTTTTATACTTCCTCTTCTGC
>JAAGKR010002511.1:75075-90075 GCA_011419295.1 Clarias macrocephalus | reverse complement strand
AGACACACGAAATAGTCCTCTAACCAGATTACTTCTGTCTGCACACCGAGGTCGTTATTCCTTTCATTTCTTTCAGACTTTGCATTTCATGTCAAAATATGACACTTACAAAACAAAAAAATGTAAAAAAAAAAAAAAAAAACAGTGACTAGAAGAACTAAATGATGTTCGATGGATTTTTTGAGAATGTTAAAGGCAAGAAAAAGGAGGTTTATAATTTGAGGCCGTTTTCCCCGGCAGTCATGGACTTCTGCAATAAGTTTGTGTGTTGTTGTAGGGTTCAGGATTCTGAACATGAGGCTGATGATGCTGTAAACACAAGTTTTTGTTTTGTTTATTGTTTATGTTTCTCATGATCTTCAACAATCCTCGTAACTAAAAAGGCTTTGCATTGCTACAAATCCCAAGACTTTTTTCTTGGTCTAATTTGCATTACTTTCTGTCTGACTCACTAAACAATCACAATCAAAGTGTGGATGTGTTAAATATTTTTATTTAAACTTAACCAACATATTATAGAAACAAAATTGTTCACTTAACTAATCAAAAACACAACTGCAGGCTGATTTCTCCATTTGGACAAACCTGTGTGCGTTATAGTGTAAAACAGAAACTCACGTTTGCAAAACTTGCTCTTTTTATAACTTATTTTTAATCAAACCTGCCAAAATGGATTTATCTGGTTTTGCAGAAAAGTTCTTTGTATACTCACCAAAAAAAAAAAATCTTTTAACATTTAACATTTCCCGATATTTTTAAACGATATTTACCATCTTATGTTTTGTCAACATTTTGGTTAGTTTTTCTATGAACTTTAATCACAACATCAGCTCCTCATAGCTAGTTAAATGTTACTCAAATAGCTACGTATGTTTAATGTTACTGTAGAATAGTCACTATTTGAAAAGAGCAAACATGAAACACTTATTTGTTTGTTAACTACATTTTCCTGGACAGTTTGATAAAAAAAAAATTGTTTGTTTATTTAAAATGAAAAGTAAACAAACATTATGGACTGAACGAGAAACAACATACTGTAAGCCTGATAGAATTACAAATGCTGAGCGTCTTGACTGCAGTGTAACGGTGAGTCCGGTGCACAGCAGTCATGTGACGTGGGTGTTGTTGCCAGGTGGCTGATGGGAAACGTAATCTCACGCATCGACTGGCAGTGATCTGCTTTTGGACATCAATCTTATTTGAACAATTTCAGAACAGACACTGTAAATGAATAACGTTTTTGAACATTTTTTTTTCACATGAAAAAGTAATTTTGTGTAATTTTATGTCAGGCATCATATAATATAATTTGATTATACATTGATGTCGAAATGTTCTAGTCTCGGTGTTCAGCGTGTCAAAGCGAGGGAGACGTCCTTTCCATGTCCATCATTAAAGATCATTAAAGTCATCAGTTAATGTCCTTGTGCTTGTCAGGGGTGCGAACCCGTGACCCAATCTTCTGTGTGTGTGTGTGTGTGTGTGTGTGTGTGTGTGTGTGTGTGTGTGTGTCAGAGCGTCTTGATCAACACAGGGTTTCAGTTGTTGTAATGGAAGGATGTCATTTTGTTTCATTTTCTCTCAGTCCAGCCTGCACACAAAATGACAGTGATTTTACCTTTTGTGTGTGTGTGTGTGTGTGTGTGTGTGTGTGTGTGTGTGAGAGAGAGAGAGAATCGTAACACGTGTCAGCATGAACTATAAAATGTTAACAGCACAAGTGACAGAACTGAACTGAAACAACGTATCGCTTTTAATAATAATAATAGTAAAAAAAAAAAAAAAAAACATCCGAGTGCAGAAGACAAACAAATCAGCAGGTCAAAAAAAATCTCTTAAAACCTTTCATTTCTCCATTTCGGTTTATTTATTAGAGTGGGAGAAACAGCAGCATTAACCCCCTGCTCCTTCCGCTCGCTGTAGGGTATAAAAAAACAAACAAACTCCTGAAAGTTATTTTACGGACGTGGACCGAGAGCGCGCTACACATTTATCACTGTGGCAGTAACGCTTGACGTGATTATATTCGTAAATGGGCTTTTAGATGAAAAAAAAAAAAAAAAAACAAACACACACAAAAAAACAACAACATCTGTCCTATAGAGATAGGGACTTTAATCTTGAGAAACTTTTAATTTCAAACCTGCGAAAAATGATTCTTTCCTACATCACAAGGGGGCGTGTCTTGCTCCACAATAGCGTCCCGTTAATGTTGACATATATTTTTCCATCTTCCTGCACACATTTCCTTTACCGCTCATAGCTTGGAAGAGAAAAAAAAATGGGTGGAGCCTAAGAGGGCGGAGTTTATATGAGTTGCCTTGCTGGTGCTTTGTTAGTATTTTTAGCAATTCCTGCTTCCTACATCAGTCAGTGATGTCACTTCGTTGAGTCCAGTCATTTTAAGGAACAGCCTTTAACGATTTTATTTATAATGTTTAGGTATATTTAAAAAAATATTATAAGTTGGAACGCAATAAGAGGCAACACGGTGGACTTAGAAGGAAATGTATCGCTGCTGAGGATGAGGCATCATGAGGATGTGATGGTGACATGCAGTACATTTTTATGCTAGAATTTTTTTTAAATTGGTTACGGGAGAAGTACAGTATGAGTTTGTTACAGTATATAGTTTATGCAGCAAAGAATTGCAACTAATGTATATTTTATAATGATGTAATATTTCTTTAATTAAAACTATTTGAGTATCATGAGGAATTCTCCCTAAATCATTTTTTATTTAAAAAAAAAATAATACGGGAAAACGTGGAAGTCTTTTCACTATGCAGATTTTCTCTAATGTACTAATGCGTACTTACCCACACGATTGGGCTGATCATGAGAACAGGAGCGGATTAGAGAAGTGATGTAAAGCAGCAACAAAGATGCTTTAATCAAAACTAGAGGTCGCATCAAATTATTTTCCCCACACTTTGTTTATATTTACATGAATTATCATAACGTTTAGCAATATATCCGGGTTTATGCAATGTCTTGTTTATGTCATATCATCATATCCGTCCTAATTCATGTACCACCGTCGATAACTGTTCCTTGGACACATGGACTGAAATCTTGAGGTTATTCAACTTTTCACTTTATACCGGCGAAAAATGACTACAGCATCCCATTAGCAGTAAACATCACAGACATGCATGTTTTTGCATCTTCCTGCATATTACTATTACTATTTAGCTTGATGGAGAAGAAGAAGAAAAATGGGTGGAGCTTATTTTCTGAGTTTGTACAAGTTGCCTGAAGACATAGTTAAACTACATAAAGTTGTAGCAACATTGTATTTTTGAATAGATCTTGGACCTGCAGGGTGCAGGTTCGAGTCCCGCCTCGGGCCTGCGTGCATGTTCTGCCCCATGTGCTTGGTGGGTTTCCTCCGTGTACTCCGGTTTCCTCCCACAGTCCAAAGACATGCAGATTAGGCTAACTGGCGTTCCTAAATTTCTGTGAGCGTTGACTGGAGGTCCTACCACGGTCGTAAAATAAGAATAAATACAACAGTCTGCATGGGCCTCCATGGTTCCTAGTTGGACTACAAGAGGTTCCTACAGTAGATGGGTGATGGACTGGCAGCTAGCTTCATGCTAGCTTTCCATATATTACAGCAAACTGCTGTAGCAGAGAGGAATGTTAGCAAACGCTCTATAAGGAGGTGGAACCGTAGGGATACAGTGTGTCTGAGCATACTCCTTTCCAGATGTCAGAGCCAGATGTTTCATCCAGTCAGATTCGAGTGTCATGTTAAGAGGGTCCTGTATGTCATGATCAGACGTAGAGAACATTAGATTATCTGAGCATGGAAAACAAGAAGCAGCGCATTTCTGAGTCAGGCTGATTTCAGTGTTTCGCAGTGACTCAGGCGGATAAACGGCCCGTGTTCTCATCCTCTCGGGGACGATGCGGTCCAGATGCTATTTTTTTCCTCTGATGATCGTTGGTTTAAAACAATATCCTCTAGTTATTTTAAGATCACATCCATTACTGTTTTTTTTTTCTTTTTTTCTCCCTGACGTGTCATGAAAAAACCCTGTTGTAACCGAGTCGAAATGAACGAATCCTGACCCTAAACCTGGATCACACACACTGTGGAGCATGTTTTTGTTTCCGCCAGCAGTGAAGCGCTCGGTGGCTAATGAAAAATATGCTAATACCGCAGAGGATAGTGGTGTATATTTGGATATAAGTGTGGAGGTGGAATGAGATCGATATCCGCCTCGCCTCATACGGAGAGCAGCGGAGTCGTCCTGAGCTGGCTGGTGTCACGCGTTTCCTCACTACCCTGAGGTTTCCTCCTCAGCCTCAGCGCCGGCCGGCGAACACACCTGCTTCCTTGCGTCCTAGATTTTAATCTTAGTAATATGCTAACGTTATTGATTCTAAATGCATTTAGATATGAAAACACCCCATGCTAGGTTTAAAGGTCCGGTTTAAATTAAGCTCGATCTAGAAGAGCCAGGAATCAAGCGAGACGTCCTCGACTTGTCCCCAATCATACGCCTGGGCGCTGATTTCAATACTACACTCGCAATTACCATTAGCAGAACATCATCACATCTCAGTCTTTCAGATTGTTAAAAGCGTCTCGGAGATAACGATCCCGGCCGTACCGCGCCGAGCCAATTCGGAGCGAATCTGTGGGAGTCCCTCCGCCGGATTCGCGAGTGTGTAATGTCCACGGCTGCAAGTCCCTGCTGGATCCAATCCCATTACAGTAATGCAG
The DNA here is from genome assembly GCA_011419295.1 of Clarias macrocephalus. Lineage (NCBI taxonomy): Eukaryota > Metazoa > Chordata > Actinopteri > Siluriformes > Clariidae > Clarias > Clarias macrocephalus. Next base: position 85,340 of record JAAGKR010002511.1, on the reverse strand, counting down.
CGCCAGTCTTCTTTTCATTTGCCGCTCTGTCATCCCCGCCGCGGTCTTTCCGGCGAGAGAGCTTTTCCGACAGGAAGACGTGTCGGCGAAGAGGGAAGGATAAAAATATATATATATATAAAAATGAAGTAATTGTAGAAACCGGCCCTCGAGGAAAGAAATATGGTTCGAGCAAACCGGATTAGGAGGTCGCAACAAAGTCCCCGGAACACTAAATGTGTTTTTCTCCATTTGAGTTACGCTCAGCTGAGATTTTCAGTTGCGTGTGTGTGTGTGTGTGTGTGTGTGTGCTAAATAATAGCATTTCTTCAGCACAAGACACTATTGCTGGAGTTTAAAATGCTAACACGACATAAACGCGTCTAGTGGGCGCCGACCTACAGTACGTCTGCCGCGTTGTTCCTTATTTCATGTCTATAAAATACAATGTACGAACACGTTCCTGAGCTCCAGGCCGTGAGATTGTACTGTAAATTACCAGTTTATTAAAACTAATTCGTTCTCCGTATTATTCACTGAGTGAAGCTTTTATATTTTACACATGGATCTTATCTCGTCTAACGGAACACGTCAAACTAATAAACTTACTTTTATTCCGAGCGAGAGAGAACGAGAGAGAGAGAGAGAGAGACCTTTGTTCCTTTTTTCGATTTAAAGTTCACGTATCCAGCTGTGCCACATTCCTTCGTCTAATCACCGATGTTTCAATCTTCTGAAGCAGAAAAGGAGTTGATTAGAGTTTTTACACCTGTCGTCTTATCTCATGCACTGTCTCTATTAAATTCTGCCCTCTCCATATTTCTTCATTAAAGCCTGGATAATTGGGCTGCACTCAGGAGCGAGACGCTTTTCATTCACATTCCGTGATATGATCTAAAAAAATAATAAAATAAAATAAAAATGTCCATCTGGAGAGTCCCGTCCTCCACTCACACATCACCAGGACATAAATTCACACTTTAATTAGGGCGTAAATAGACCGTCCTTTAAAAAAAAAAAAGTAAATTAAGGTCTTTAAAGGTTAAAAGCACTCAAAGTATATATGACGGGTTTTACTGCAAAACATTTTCAGACTTTCAGACCAAACGTATTTTCCTTGTGGAAAACCAAAAACTTAATTTCGTAACTTGCTATTTACCCTTATTATAGATGATGAGTTGCACTCACTCATTAGTATGAGGTTGTTTTTTGAAAGTTCGCATGACTTTGATGAACAGCGGTGACTACATGATGATGGATAACGTCGAACAAACACCCTCTAACACAGTGACGCAAAAACGAATTCAAAACGGGACGCCGCTGCGGGACACTATAACTGAAACTACTGTATGTCTCATCTTTCGGAGAAAAAATATAGTTCTCTTCTATCTTCAGATAGTTTTCACAAAATACCCTCGTTTTTCACTTTTCGCATCTTCGTTTTTTCTTCTTGTAAGTTTCTGGGCGGTTGGTGCAACACTGCCACCTACTGGATCGGAGTGTGGAGCAGAAGTTTGACAGGAGGCAGATTTCTGATTATGAGACGTGATATTTAAACAATTAAGACAGTTTACTTACAGTAGCATTTCACCGTTTAATGTAGCTGATTCAGACAAATCAGAGAATTAAAGAATATCATACGAGACCGAGTGCTGTTGTGCCGAATATCAAACACGGCGGTGAGGTGAACCCTGGTTTGAAGAAGAATCTAAGATGATTTCTTGAGTGATTCACGACTCCGATCAGGTTACTTGGTTGGAACTCGAACGGCTGTATAATAAACATTATGTTATTGAATGTAAACATTTTGCATAACTGTTGTATAATAAACATTACTGCTATTCAATGGAAGTGAATCAAACTGTACATCTCAAAATGCAAAAACAACCAATTGAATCAAGCGTCTAGTTCACGTCGGCTTCACAGCTCTAGACGGAACAACAAAGCAAACGAGCTCCGAGTAATTAAAATCATGTCTATATTGTCTGTGGATGCTTTTTATTTCTTTAATTGCTCTTTTTCCTCCTCTACAATTCTCCACACAGTGCCTGTTCACTCCTCTATTATCAGCACCTGATGCTGGATGTGAGCATCTTGTAATGAGCATTTCATTAATATAATGACTTGCATTATTCAGTTGCACCGAGTAACATTTTTTAAAAGTGGTGAATTTTTGTGTAAACTCCAGGCCGTGTTATTGCTCCTGGTTTCCGAGTTCAGTTCCTCTGGTGCAGTCCAAAGACAATAACTGGAGCCGGCACAGGGAACATCAGTAACGTTGTAAACACAATTAATCCAAAGCGCTCATTTAAATAGTTATGAGCAAAATGACTTTTTATTTAATTTATTTATTCATTTATTTTGGGTTGAATGAAAAAAAAAAGCAGTGCTACTGAATCCTCCATTCTGATTGGTCAAAAGGGGTTCATTTATTTATTTTAATAGCAGCAACAAATCGCAGGTTTATGCGAAAGTACTATAGTATAGCAAACTACACGATAATCGCTATAGTAACAGCTTCATCCTCACCTGATTAACAAAGTGATAAAAACTTGGCAACGTATGTGTGTGTTTTCTTTTTATTATTTTAATTTTCAAAGTTTTAAGAAGGTAATGCTATAATCATCAAGCTGCTATAACGTATATGAGAATAAAAGCTTTGATGTTTCAAAACAATTCAAAAGCTTTTGTAGCAGGTGTGTATTTTTGTAATAAATAGAAATTGTAAAAGAAGAATAAAACAGTCCAGGAAGGACTTTGGAGTGGTAATTAAAGATATTCATTATAAATCATTAATTGATTAATTGGTGTCTAGGGGTTCAACCGATTCTTAAAGTTATTAACCGATAATGTTTGTTTTGCAGAATATTTCTCCGTACCTTTCATATCTGTTAACTTGTGCACCACGAGAGGGTCTAGTTCTCGTGTCAGAGAGACAAAAGCAGGATTTTCTACAGCGCTTATTGCTTTTCAAACTATTTGGGCTTTATTATTATTATTATTCTTATTTTGTCTTACATAACTAAGTTGCAAAAATCGTTTTATTAATTAGTCAGTTATCGATTAGTAACATGTTCAAATAAAAAGCGTGTGAAATTTGCCACCTGTCATTGATGACTTTCCTGTAACAGCTCGACACGCAATGTTTTATTCCTCACATATAGCATGAAACAGTAATGTACAGTAATTTGTAAGGTCTTTTATTGACTTTTACCAAATGCTCATTCTATATGATGTTCTTTCACAGTGATTTTATTCCAAGTTCAAGTTTTATCTATAGTGCCTTATGTAAATTGGCTATGATTTAAGATTATACTTATTCCTTACGTTTATTGGCTAAATAGTTTAATCTACTGTACATGCTGAGAGTTTGGCCTTCCGTACACTCACACTGCATCGCCAGTCTATTAGATTTAGCAACTAATAAAAAGGCAACCTGGTGTAGGGTTCACACTAACAATGTGATTAGGACAATGATAAATGTGCCTGCTGTTTCTGCTTTTTGGTGCATGCAGTAAAGTCTTTTACACTACCGTGCACTCATGTGGCTCATCCTCCTGCACTTATTCTGCTCTGTGTGAGATCTAATAGGTCTAGCAGATCTCATGAATAGCACAAATAATGAAAAAGAAAACATGCACGCTATCTGCACTGATCATTTGGCAATACATACATGCACACACACACACACACCCACACACACACACACACACACACCTATACACATATACACAGGGTCAGGCTTCTATAAAAATAATAAACAGCGCTCTTGGATTCTCATATAAACTTGTCACCTTTCTCATATGTTTTCTACAGAATGAGTTTATTTAGTGACAGCGAGTGAGTGAGTGAGTGAGAGAGAGAGAGAGAGAGAGAGAGTGTGGGTGACAGTCAGACAGGAGGTGAGCTCTGTCAGGGAAAGTCACGCTCAGAGGAAATGCCAAGTGTGATGTGTCAAGATCGTGATAAGTTTATTGTCTGTGTGCAACAAGTGCAATGGCATTCTGACTCAGTCATGGTGAGCGTGGCTCAAATACAGTAGCAGATATATGAACAGGAAAATGCTGTGAAATATTATACGGTGCAACGCAAACGTACAACAGTAGCAAATAATACAATAATATGATGTGCTGGATCGAGTGTATTTAACAATAAAGGCCGTACTGGTTAATCAAACCGAGTGATTTAGTATCGCCTGATTGATATCTGATCAGCTCTGTTCAGGATCTGAGACGCCCTGTCGCTATTTTACCATGATGGAGAGTTAAACAGGGAAACCAGTGTTACACACCAGTGAGTCCTATACAGTACATCCAAGCCTAGCAAGTCCAATATATACAATCCAAATAAGTCCAATACAGCCAATCTGAGTAAGTCCAATACAAACCCATTCAAACAAATTCAAAACCGTCAATTTAAGCAAATCCAATACAGGCCATACAAGCAAATTCAATACTGCTAATCTAAGAAAATCCAATACAGGGCATACAAGCAGGTTCAATACAGACAATTTAAGAAAGTCTATTACAGCTAAGCTGAGCAAATCCAATACAGCAAATCCGAGTACGTCCGATACAAACCAATCCAAATCCAAAGTCCAATACAGCCAGTACGAGCAAGTCTAATACAGCTAATCTGAATCTGTCCAAAAGCGCCAGTCTAAGCAAATCCAATAAGGCCAAACCTAGTAAGTCCAATGCAAACAAGGCCAATACAGCCAATCTGAGCAGGTGTAATAGAACTCATTTGAAAAAGTCATTTATAGCCAATCTGATCAAATCCAATAAAGACAATATAAGCAAATCCAATGCAGTCAATCTGAGTAGGTCTAATACAATCAATCTAAGCGAATCCAATACCATCAATTTAAGCACATTCAATACTGCTTATCTAAGCAAATCTAATACAGACCATATAAGCAGGTTCAATCCAGTCAATTGAAGCAAATCCAATAAAAGGCACAATAACAAGTCCAATACGGCCAATCTAAGCAAGTCTGATAAAATCAATTTTAAAAAGTCTATTACAGCCAATCGAGTAAGTCCAATACAAACCAGTCCAAACAAGGCCCATAGAGCCGATCTAAGCAGGTGTAATAGAACTCATTTGAAAAAGTCCATTGTAGCCAATCTGATCAAATCCAATAAAGACAATCTAATGCAAATCCAATGCAGTCAATTCGAGTAGTTCCAATACAACCAATCTAACCAAATCCAATACAAGCTCATCCAAGCAAATCCAATACCATCAATTTAAAAACATTCAATACTGCTAATCTAAGCAAGTCCAATACAGACCATATAAGCAGGTTCAATCCAGTCAATCTAAGCAAATCCAATACAAGCCACAATAACAAGTCCAATACAGCCAATCTAAGCAAGTCTGATAAAATCAATTCAAGAAAGTCTATTACAGCCAATCCGAGTCAGTCCAACACAAAACAGTCCAAACAAGTCCAATGCAGTCAATTTGAGCAAGTCCAATATGATCAATCTGACCACATAGAGTGCAGACTGTGCAAGACTGTGTAAGTTTATAACAGTCAATCCAAGTATATATATTCTGGCAAATCAGATACAGCCGACCTAAAAGAAACAAACAACTAATGCAAGCACATTCAATAAGCCAATCTGAGACTGTCTAATACAATCAATCAGATCAGTTCCAACACAGCAAGTATGAGCAAATTCACTGCAGTCAATCCAAGTAAGCCCGCTTCAGGCCGATCCGAGCAGGTTCAGTACAACCTGAACAAAGCTAACAGAGACACGGACATGATGTGTGTATGTGCTCGCTTTATCTTGTCCTGTAGTTACTGTAAGCTATGTTGTGCTGTAGCAAGATAAGGAATTGACCTGATTAGACTGCTATAACACTTGGTAGAGTAACGATGCAGAAATAATGAGATTGTGTGTGTGTGTGTGTGTGTGTGTGTGTGTGTGTGTGTGTGTGTTTGTGTGTTTGTGTGCACATAGTGGAACTGTACACCCTACCACAAGGGACCACCACAAGGGATTGTTTAATGACTCATTCCATGGCCACTTAAGTTTGATTTGAGCGTGAGGATCGTAATCAGTTGGTCTGGGAATATTAAAGCATAAATTGGTCCTCTTCCATCACTTGAGTCATTCCCATAATAACATCCCATCTTACCCGTTCTTCACGTCCCCTTTTTTTAACTTCATGCTACCTTAAATAAAATTACCGCCATAATTACTAAGCCTAAGCCCTCCTGTAGCGCGTGAGTCTGAAAATAACGTATCTAATGCACCTCGAGTGATAACGAAGGGAGCGCGCTGAATTTATGAAAAAAGCTGAAACGGAAAGGAAAGTCTCCAAAGGCTTTCGTTAGACCGACACGGAGAAAGTGTGTGCTGATATCAGAACTTTATTTCACCCTAAGTAGTGATACTAGCATGACTCCAAGCCTTATCTAATGGAAAATTTGCGTACGCAGGAAGTCGGGGGGGGGGGGGGGGTGGCGGAAGTGGAGTTCACGCTAATCCATTTGTGTTTCTGTGGAGCTTTTATAAATTTTGTAAACATACAGGGCTGAATGACTATTTTTTTTATTTTTTTAATCATTATCGCTACACGGGTTTTCACAACACGCACATCACGGGTGGCTCCGATAAACGAACGGCATAAAAGTCAGAAATAATAACACCGCTTGAACACTATTACTCGCTTCGTAGCTGAGTGTTTCATTGTGCCGTGGACTTGGGTGTGTGCGTGTGTGTGTATACACGCGCGGATCAGGTTATTAGGTCAGAACTGCAGAGCGAAAATCGCTCACACTCTCTGGCACACCTGGGCAGCCAAACACACTATTATTAGGTATTAAAGTGAAAAGAGATGAGACACGAGAGGTCAGCGCTGAAAGAAAAAATACAGAGCAGCGAGGCTGTAAGTGAGGGTGGATTCGAAAAAGATCGAAAGGGAAAAAAAATCTAAAGCAGGCTTGTGTAAAAGTTTGTGTAAAACATGTCAAGCATTATCGGCTATTATATATAGCAAGAAGTAACTTTTAAATAATTTGTGAGCGAACGTTTCACTTTTGAGTGTATATATAATACATGTGATGTAGTGGCCTGAACAGGGTGTGATGTAATGTACTAGGTAGTGAATACAAAGAAAAGCTTTATTCCCTGCTATAAATAGATACATGACAGTATATGCGTGCAGTTTATTTGCCTGAACATTTTGTTACAAGATATTGGCGGCACTGTGGTGTGGTGGTTAGCGCTGTCGCCTTGCACCTTCAGGTCCTGGGTTCGATTCCCTTGTTGGGTCAGTGTACATGGAGTTTGCATGTTCTCCCTGTGCTTTGTGGGTTGCCTCCAGGCTCTCCGGTTTCCCGCCACAGTCCAGAGACATGCAGGTTACGCTAAACAGTGTTTCCAAAGTACCCGTAGTGGGTGAATGAGCGTACGAGTGATGACCGAATGTCCTTACGCGGTCGTACAAATGGGAATAAATACAACAGTCACCACTGGCCTCCAAGGTCCCCAGTTGGACTATAGTGATTCCTCGATGGATGAAGTGATGGGTTGATAAGTGATATTGATGTTATTGGACTAAAAAGCACGTGTAAATAACACATTGAGTAATCTCAACTTTTTAGGTCACTTTAGCACCCTCTATTGGCGATGTAGAGAATTAAAAGTCTTTAAAGGTCCAAACTTTTACCCCAAGCTTTTTCTATTTATTTACATTTAGTATATTTAGTATAGCAGCAAAGTGGTCAGTGTTGTGACCTTGCACCTGCGGGTTCGATACCCACTTCAGGTCTGTGCGCATTCCTGTTTGCATGTTCTGCCCGTGCTTGTTGGCTTTCCCCTGGGTACTCCAGTTTCCTCCCACAGTCTAAAGAAATGCAGATTTTGCAAATTTGTATAATATGATGTTTCAATTGAGTAAATGGATGTGAGTCCAGCGAAGGATTGGCACCCTGTCCAGGGGATAGCCGAAGTGTGCTGGGACAGACGCCAGGCTTCCTGCGTCTATCCCTGGATAAGGGATAAGCGCTATAGAAAATGAATGGAGACGGAAATTTTTACACAAATTCACAAAGTCCCGCCCTCGATACCAAGAAGTTTAACAGAAATGCAGCTAATAAACAATTTAGATGATGTGCTGCAGACTCTTGAAATGATCCAGACTGAAAAATGATCAGGTTCTAGATGCGTGGAGAAATCAAGAAACAATACCCGTTTCTACGTTCAGCTGTGGCCTGGTTCTTCAGATCCTTTCAAATCTTCAGCTACTCCCGAGACTATATTATAGTCGGCGTCCATCTGTTCACAGGACCGTATGAAGTCGTTATCATATAATTAACACTTATAGCCTTAACATGCTGTTATAACCTCAAGACTGGACTGCTGTAATGCTTTGTATTATGGCGGCATGTACAAAGCGCTACTGCTCGATTTTTTAACAAATGCTCCAAAACGCTCACATATGACTCCTGTCCTTGAGACTCTTCGTTGGCTTGTAGTGAATTTTAGAGTCCAATTTCAAATGTTAATATTTGTTTTTAAGTCTCTCGGTGTCTTTGCTCCAGCATATTTAACTGAACTGGTTTGTGTACGCAGCCACAATCGCCCACTTAGGTCGTCGAATCGTTTGATGCTGGAGCTGCCCCGGCCAAAACGCAAGCTCGAGGGGGGCGGGGGGGGTGGGATACCGGGGCATTCGCTGTGTCCGCCCCCAAACTGTGGAATAATCTGCCTAATGAGCTCCGATCTGTTACAGATCTCTCCACTTTTAAAGACTTATCTTTTCTCCATGGCTTTTAAATCAGAGTAGCAGTAAATCACTGGTTTTACTGTTTTTCTTAATTTGTTTAATTCTTTAGGACTCGTTCAGTTCCTTAACAACTCGCTATTGAATCGTTATCATGTCGCTAACACTTCATTATTGGCCCTAAAATTCGCTGTAGAGTCGCTTTCATGTCCTCGCGAATCAGTTTAAGTCTTGAACAGCTCGATGTCGGGTCGCTACGCTTGAAGAATTAGCTGACTGTGTACGAACCGCAGCGACTTCAGACCAAGCGCAGGAAATTCAGCTCAGTAGAACGTGTGAGTGGCGTTTAAAGTAAGGAGAAAGCGTACGATGGAAATTATTCTAATAATTTTAATTACGGATGAAAGATTCACTTTTCTTCCATTCAAATTGGTGCTAATCTAATACGACGCTGCTGATTACGCTAATACACCCAACCAACGTTGTGCTGTTTTTTCATCGCTGATTTTTGGATTACAGATCGTGACTCTCCAGTACTCGTGTTAAAACTGAGCTCCAAGCTCCTTCTCATGCTAGATTTTGATGTTTTACATCAGAAATTCTGATTGGGTTTAAATACAACCACAGCTCTGTAGTCTTTTTTTTACGGCTTGTTTTGTTTTCAGCTTGCGTGCTACAGATATTGATTGCATGGTGCACTCGGGCCCAACCTCCTGAAGCCTTTATCCCACACTGTGAACTTTAACGAACACTACATGACTCTGGTCCTGACTGTACATCATCTGCGCTTTACCTGCTCAAAAGGTCACAACAACTTTATTTAAAAATACAAGAAAAGAGAAATGGAGACGTCTAGAACTTTCTGTTTACCTTTAAAGTTCATCTAATATATAAGAAAAAAGTGTTTACACGCCTGCCTTCACATGTATATGGACTTGAGTAACGTCTAATCCTTAATCAGCTACATTAGGCAGCTATAACAGCTTCAGCTCTTCTGTTCAGGCTTTCCACAAGGTGTAGGAGTGTGTCTGTGGGAATTTTATGACGAATTGCATGTATGAGGTCAGACACCGATGTTGGACGAGAAGGCGTGGCCCACGGTCTCCGCTCTAATTCATCCCAAAGGTGCTCTATTGGGTTAAGGTCAGGACTCCGTGCAGTACAGTCAAGTGAGTTTGGTGTGGGAAAAAAAACTCACGTCGTGACCTCAACCTGATTGAAACCTTTCTAGAAGAGTTGAAGCTGTTATAGCTGCAAAGGGGGCGGGGCCAACATCATATTAAACCCCATGGATAAGGAATTAGATGTTACTCAAGTTCATATGCACATGAAGGCTTGCGAGCGAATACTTTTGGCAATATGTCTGTATACATATATAAATAGTTCCATGTTGTAATGACAGGCATTAGTTTCAGTCTTAGGGATGAACTGCAACACTAAATGTGCTCAAGCAGCACAAAACTGAGTTTTTTTTAATATATATATATATATATATATATATATATATATATATATATATATATATTTTTTTTTATATATAT
>JAAGKR010002511.1:39753-75055 GCA_011419295.1 Clarias macrocephalus | reverse complement strand
ATATATATATATTAAAAAAAAAAAAAATATATATATATATATATATATATATATATATATATTTTTTTTTTTTTTTCCTAAGACATCAGGTGTCGAGAAAATCTCACTAACAAGCAATTGCTTTTTTCTTTTTTTCTTTTTTTCTTTTTTTTCCCAGAACATCAGATGTCACCCTCTGCATTTGCGAGTGCGTTTGTCAGGGCTCTACAGAGACACCCTGTCACATTTGATTCAGCAAATTACTGCGTGCAAATGTGAAAGCTCACCCATGACAGCTAATTAAAACTTTTAAACTAGAATGCGCCTACTCCTGACGCTAACAGCTAACCTTATATAATTTATACACGCAAGGCGTCACAGCGATAAGAAGCTGGGAAGAGTCAGGAGTGGTTAACGACTAAAGTGTCATTTAGATCCTGGAGGATGCAAGTCAGGATTTTGTTTGTTCAGGAAACAGAGCAAGAGAGTCTCAGGTTGGACGTATTGTGTACATGTCGAAGGAGTACAGGACGGGACATCACGAAAGCATCGACGCTGCAAGGTCAGGTTCATCACCAGCACACAGCTCGGCTACGGTTCTGATCTCACGGACATGACTTTTATCACACACTTGGTTTTTCTCCACAAAAAAAAAGTCATGATTAGACATTCAGGAGAATAAACATCACCTGTTTTTGTTTTGGCTAGTGTTCCCCTCTATTGTGACTTCATAAAAGAAGCAACCCCTCCCCTGGCTTATTGCTCAGCTCTGCTGTTCTCTGAAGGGGCGCGGCTCAGCGCTTTGCTAAAACCACTTGTTTTAAAATGGAAACCTTTAAACAATCCATTAATCCCCTGTGTTTTAATATTTAAACCAATCATCTCAGAGCATCAGCCAAATGCAATACTAAATGCAATGTGTTCCCCACATCCACCCTAAACTTAACCCTAAACACCCTAAACCACATTCAACATTGATAGATGGAACTTCTGTCCGTCTTGAACTCTGCGCTGATAAGCAGGTAGGAAAGATCATCTTACTTTAGCCCCAAGCTACGTAGCGACCTAGCTGTGCTAACCTCAGTGAGGTCAGTGTTATAGACTCAACACATGAATATAATCTGCATGTTGATTTCTCTAAAGCCATATACAGTAGAACTCATTAAAACACAGCTCGTGCTCCGGTGGTTCCTCCTCACGCTTTGAGCGGCCATCTTGAATCTTCACATTCTGACCTGGAGAGCCACTGAGATGGTAAAACTCTTTATTTTTGCAGCATTTAATCCCCTTCAAGATGAATTATAATAACTAAAGTAGCTAAAGTGCCGTAGCTAAAGCATCGACTAGCTACTAGCTAAAGTGTTACTAGTAGCTAAAGTGACGCTGGTGGCTTTATTACTGCACATGCAGCTCCAACCTTAAGGCGATTGTTCCAGAACAGCGTTTTTTTTTTTTTTTTTTTTTTACCCCTTCGTTACACGACTTGTAAAATCCAATCTGTTAAAGAGAAGAACGGCACCGTTTCACACATTTCTGTCTCATTTCCAGCCTGATAATGAGTCCCTAAACCTCCTGGATGAGGAAGCCCAAAAGAGCCGCTTATCAACGTTCCCCTCTCTCTCGTCCACGCGCTCATTGTGCAGGTACACTCAGCCGCAATACCAATAAGACACAGGCTTTCATTTCTTTTCATTCATTTGTATCACAGCTGCAGAGCAGGAATAGGCTCATTAAAATGAATATTATAACAAGATGTACGCTGGTATCCTAACAATGATGAGTTTTTTTTTTTTTTTTTGCCCATCAGTGAGTTTAGTTTGAGCCATTAAAGCAAATAATAATAAAAAAAAAACCTTACGGTTACAGCCTATTAGACAAGAATAGCAAAGAGACAGTATACATTTAACCAACAATCAAATAGTTTTACCTTATCTAATGTTGTTGTTGTTGTTGTTGTTATTGTTTCTCTGAATGTGTGTTAAAGGTAAATATTCTATGAACATCCTGTGAAATATACGATTCTCTTGCATTTGTTGCATTAATTCATAGCCATGATCTTGTACTGGTGACGGAAAAGTTGAACCGCCCGGTATGGTCTTCTCCAGCGCGTCCCAGGACTCCAGGATTCCTGTAACGTGTCTGTGTGATGTGCTGGTGATTCAGTACGTTCAGGTGGTCAGCTGACTTCATGTCATTGCCACATAACATTGCTGAGTCTCGACCTGAGCGACTGAAGCGGCCCCAGATCATAACACTGTCTCCAGAGGCTTGTACAGTGGACACTATGCATGATGGGAGCATCGCTTCATGCGCTTCCCTTCTCACCCTCTGGACGAGGGTCAGTCTGGACTCATAGACATATTGTACATCAGGTTTTTCCGTCGCTCCAACGTCCAATCCTAATGCTCTCTAACAAACTGAAACCTTTTTTCTTATGGACACACATCTGTTCTCTCCAAATCCTGCGAGTGTGTGTTCATGGAAATGTTCTTACTGTCACTATTAAACTGATTTCAGCTTCAGCTTCACTTTAACTTCAGTGTTTAGGTGACCTCTGTTCACGCCCGTTCATGATGCTTCTGCACGACCCTTCCAGCTCTCAACCCAAACCCAGTCATTTCAGCTTTATGTCCTTAGTTGTTGTCTTTGCTTGAGGCAGGACAATAATACGACTCTTCTGAAACCCATTAAGATCTTTTCCGTGGACGTGAGAAGCTCCTCACTGCATCCGTCAGGGCTGAAAGTATCGTTGCAGCTGAAACACATCCATCACTGCAGTAACGATCCTATTAAAGACTCTCTGCAAATTCTAATCTAAACAGTAACTTTGCTTTTTTTCGTTTGTTTTTCAGGCAGTTTGTTATCACCACCTTTTCAGTTAACGAGTCTTAATCCCGCTGACTCTCTAATGGTCTTCAGCTAAAAAAAAATCAATTATCTTAATGTTTTTTAAATATCATTTAACACCAGTTTATTTACCTGTTGCCTGCATTTATTCTTGTTCGTCTCACCCACGTCCACAGATGTTGGTTTGTACTAACAAATGAAAATAATGAATATGAAGCAGATGTAAATTTGATGTACTGTATTAGTCAGACATCCAGAAAAACGGTAAGAAGAATAATAGGAGGAAAAACACAATGCAAGACCGTGGCGTAGATTTTCTCTACCGTTATTCCCAGGCAGGCGTTTAATGTTAACTTGCTCACGGTTTGGATGGTATCGTGGGTTAGTGATAACGTTTTGTGTCACAAAGAAAGAGAGACGTACTGTAGGTTTGCTTTTCTTTTATTACTAACAGAACGCAAAGAACACTTTTGCTTGCAGATTTTTTTCTATGACTTTAAATTTAAAAAAAGAATGTCCAAAGTCATCTTAATAAAATCTTAAAATATTAAACACTCAGTTGTGAAGTTAAAGTGCAGCATGATGTATGATTTATTTACTTTTTTTTTTTTTTACATTTCAACATGATTTATGACATGGTCACACTAGGCTTTTTTTAATTCACTCTAACAAAAAAAATCTAACAAAAAATAATCAATAATCTTGCACAATAATTAACAATTTGACAATTTTTTTGTAAACCAATGCAAGTGTGAGTTTTTTATTTGTTTGCCCCCTCGATTTTCTCCCTAATTTAGTCGTGTCCAGTTCCTCCCCGTCACTAGGGGGCTCCACATTAAGGCTACTACTACCGCTCAGTCGAGGCCGAAGGCTCATGTTTCCTCCGAACCACGTGACGCATCTTTCGAACCCTTGGGGGCGGAGTAACATACTCGGAGGGCGGCGCTATCCGCTCCTTCCGCTCGCGTGAGCTCACAGACGCCCCTGATCGGCTGTAGAGCCGTGATTAATGTGGGAGGAGCCCTAAGTACCCCTCATCCCTCCCCTCTGAGAGAGCTCGGCCAATCAGCTCTCTCTAGACCTCCGGCTGCGAGAGGTTACAGCATCACCCGGGAATCAAACTCGCCATCTCCGGATGATTTACCACTGCGCCACTCGGAGGCGCCATTTTGGCTTGTCTTTTTTAAACAGATGGGAGTTTAAAATCTGTTACTCGACTAGTTACGACCACTAAACCCATTTTATACGCAACTTTACGTTGTTTCCATCAGCGAGCCTGAAATGCTGGGCAACTTGTCTGAGGTGAGACTTTTTTTCCATTCATTAATCAAACTCAGACGATGTTCTGCCAGGACATTAATCATTTAAGTGCCGAAAACACAAGCACGTGTTTTCAGATGCTCAGAACTTTGGATCAGAGACTCTGTACAGACTTTACAGATTAGCTTACATGTGAACGCTACACGGAGGATCTTCAGCGGGAAGGAATTCATTAGGACTGCTGAAAAAAGGGTCGGACTGATCCAGTAATCAGCATTAACAATGTGCGTAGCGTCTGCCGAGTTTAAATATACACAACTAAATAGCAATTCTGATTTTCTTAAAATATATATATAGTACGTGAGCAGTTACTTGGATCGTGTCTGAGTGGATAACTTGGATAACTAAGTTTAAGATGTCCAGGTCAATTGGTTAACATAATTTATGTTACATTTATAGCGTGTTAACTCTTATCCAGAGTGACTTACATTTTTATCTCATTATACAATAAAGGGCTCAACAGGGGCAACTTGGTGGAGCTGGGGTTTGAACACCCGACCTTCTGATCAGGAGGCCGACATCTTAACCATTGAGTCACCCCTCATAGACACTTATACACATGGAATATTTCACTCACCCAGTCACCATCTATACTGCATCATCCTGTATACAGAACCAGCCACAGTCCTTCTGAGGACGTTGTCTCACCTGCTTCTGAAGCTTTTTTTTCTTTGTCCCAAAATTTGGTCTTTTGCACGATATGCTGCTTTCTATTTTGGCCCACAGATATTTTCCTGCAAGATGATTATTATTATTATTATTATTATTATTATTATTATTATTATTATTTGCTGGAATGGTTTATATTTGGAAATCAGAAATGTTTTTGTACTGACTTAGTAATGAAGTAAAAAAAAAAAACATGTATAACAAAGTGTGTACAAAAGTTAACACAGGGTACTTAGGACTTGCACAGCAGTATATAGTTCAGCACAAGGAGTGAGAGCTTCTTTACATCGCCATGGAAACAGTACTGTCAGTAATTATGTGATTTTATTCAATCTCACCAGTTTAAACAGATAATAAGCGTTAATCTGTAAACCACAAATAGATTATGATAAAATGTCATATTTCTTGAATCTCCACTTGGGAAAGGCGTATTATGACATTCATTTACACCACGACCGGCCAAAGAAAGTCACCACCTGGACTGAACTGAACAAATACCTAAGAACTTTCCATTGGATAATTAGTGCAGTGACTAATATGGATCAGCTGCTAACAAGTTATTTAATGATAACTGATGCATTTCTTAAACAACTATATCAGAAGACAAATCCTGTGGGCGTGGCAAAGACGGTCCTCTGTTTCACAAGTCAAATTATTGTCCTGCATCAAGCAAAGAAAACAACTAAGGAGATTGATGAACCTGCTAAAGTTGTGTTAGGACTCCTTATTAAAACCTGGAAGAATAGTGGCGACGAGACCACTAATGAGATCTGAAAAAACGATCTGCATGAGCGTGATGGGCGACATTTTAAACGCTTAGTGAAATCAAAATCATAAAAAACAACTCGCGGCTTTGTTTAATAGCGTCAGAAAGAGCGTTGACATGCGCAAAATGCAAAGAGATCTCAAGGGATTGGGACTAAACAGCTGTGTAGTCTTAAAGGAATCCACTTATCAGTGAGATTTAGCAGCTAAAAAGGCCTCAGTGATGGTGGTGGTGGGGGGGGGGGGGGTCTGACTCTCCCATCATAAATAGAAGATCTTGGTGAAAAGTTTATGATAAATATTCTGACATATTCCGCATAAGCTTGACAAAATGATCTCATAACAAAATACATTACAATATATAACAAAAATATTAGTATTTCAAATAATTCAATGTAATATTAGAGCATATGCCTGTTTTTTTTTATTTCTTTCTATATTTTTGCTGGCCAATGTTTATTTGCTATCATAAACTCCATGGAAATATGTTGCCAGAGGCTCTAAAACAGTTTATGCCTTATTTTCACATCTAAAGTAAGTTTCATGTCAGTCAAAATCGCGGTTGCTGACATCTAATTCCCCGCCCGAGGTCACGATTCTACCGCAGCGAGCGCGTCTAAATCCAGCGATCTCATCGCGAAGAGAAATAAATCTGATCTGAGCATCGGGGCTCCGCCGCGTCAACTAATCGTTATGTACGTGTTCGCCGAGCGGGATGCGATAAAGCAGCTTTCGCTCATAAACTGTGCAAAGCTGTAAACAGGTCTCTCCGGACTCATTACACGCACTTTGCTGGAGAGCAACAGCGGCGAGTAGCGCGGCATGAATTATTTAGCAAACCGCGTCGGCCCGGGCTAATTTAATCAGGTCACAGGTTGGGGTCAGAGCCCCGGATCGACAGCGTGTTTATGCCTTATGCATGATTCACAAGAGACCCAATGGGCTCAGTTATTATTCCGATATTTTTTAAACTGACCCGGAATGAACTGCAAGAAAGGATTCTTTTTGGCAGTTTGTTAATGGTAATGTGACAACCTTGGTCACTTGGGCTGGGGAACGAGGACGCGAGCGGCGGTGGGGAGGTTTACAAAAGAGCGCCACTGTTTAATTTATTATTTATCCTATTTATTATTCTGTCTGTCTCTTTTAAAGGCACTTTTTTTTCTACAGCTTATCAACTTTAGAGAGAGAGAGAGAGAGAGAAAAACATCTCTCTGTTCAACAGCTCAGGTTCGGGTTCAGGTTCAGGTCTGCGGATCTCTTCATCATGGCAGCTATTTTGTCAGAAAGAATCGGAACACATTAATATTAAAGCGCTTAATGGAAATGTTTTCAGAATGTTGCAGCTCATGGAGCGAGAAGCAACAGGCTGGATTAAATACGTTACTCTATATAACTCAAGTCTCTGTCCGAATCGGACTGGAACGAATGAGTTAAATTAAAGGCCTGATCCGGTATACAAGCTTTTAAATGTAGAGTTTCATGTCGTAAAATGTGGCTCGTGAATTAAAAAGGGGCGGCACGGAGGTGAAACGCTTTTATGACTCGGACCGTTAATAAATTGCCGCGGTTGTTCATGTTCACGTAAGTGTCAGTGATTGTGCTACAAATCAGCAGCTTTGTGAAAGTGCTCTCCA
The DNA here is from genome assembly GCA_011419295.1 of Clarias macrocephalus. NCBI lineage: Eukaryota > Metazoa > Chordata > Actinopteri > Siluriformes > Clariidae > Clarias > Clarias macrocephalus. The sequence continues at coordinate 67,838 of JAAGKR010002511.1, read as the reverse complement.
AATGGTTGTTAAGTCCGACCCCAACTGGGAGGAGGAGAGAGCAGTAGGGACAAGGTTTAACATCATGTGTTATAATAATCGAATACTGACACGCATCTACTCCAGACTCCTTCACCTCAATATAGGGCAAGGAAAAAAAAAAACATGCAAATCTTCAGTCCTTTTCAATTCAGTCCCTATTTAAGTTCATGTTCACAGTTCACTCAATTCATAATTTTTCATAACTATACCACTTATATTACTTAAATATTTTTCACATGGATAATTAAATCCCTTTCACAGAACTTTAAAATAATGATTTTTAAAGCATGAAACTTCTATGATGTCACATCAGCAACAATGAGAACCTGCTGTATAGAATAACAGAGTCTATCTTGTTTTAAAATGTCGCATGCGGTCCACTTGAGTCACTATACGCTACACGAGTCAGTACAAGCTACATCCATCATGGCAGAATTATGACGCGCATCCCCAAAGAAATAAAACCGACTGATGTTTTTAAGTGGCTATTGAAATATCCGCTAAAGCGACATCAATATAGGCTGTATTACGATTCGGGATGGAGAGGTTGGGGAAGCGCCTCGCCAGCACAACGTAATATTAAACATCGATAAAGCACGCGATGGCTGCGAGGCTTTTAATCTCCACAGCTGTGTGTCTCGGTGATTAAACCGTGGATTTGTTCCCCAGTCAGGAAAAAATAACGGCTCCATCACAAAGCCGGTTTATCGACTCACGGTGAACGTTAAGTGATTTTTTTTTTACGTTTGATTCCGGGATAAAACTTATGCACAGGTGGCTCTGAAAGGGCTGCTCAGGATTGCTCAGCTTGGACACAGTGGCATCAGGGACAAGGAAAATAGCTCCGTGTGGAAGCCGTTCATTTTGTAAAATGCTAAAACTGGATGTTGTTTCATTACGGCACTTACATTTACATTTCATCGTCCTGGTAGTGACTCGCCATCGAGCTGATGTAGGTTAGGAATGTTACCCAACAGCTCTGAGCCACCCTGTTTTAAAAGATATTGTTATTATTAAAAAATAAATAAATAAATAAATAAATAAATAATAATAATAATAATAATTACTTACTCACCTTCCATTTGACTGAAAAATAAATCACATGCTGTAATTATTTACTGGTAAGAAAACAACCCTCTTTAAGACTGATGCTATTCTTATCAAGAAGAGATGTAGAGTATTTATTAATAGAGACTTCAAAGAACAATGTTAGTGAGTGCAATCATAAGGAATCTGCAGTAGTAGCAAGTCGACAAAGTCTATTCCTCCTGAGAATACTATCGAAGCATGGTGGTGGTAGGGTCATGTTTTCTGGATATATGTTATAATCAGCAGGAACTGGGAAAGATAACAACAATGCTAACAACGCTGCTGGTTTAAAACCAAGGAAAGGAACCTTTAGTTGTATTAATATCTGTATGTCTATGTAGACGACAACTTATTTACTCTATTCATTAAATCATATTTTAGCAATACTGTGTATGTCAAGTTTTACATTTGGCTTGGCAGGTTAAAAATTGAGTATGACACAGATCTGGTGGTGACGCAGATCAGGTACCGACACAGATTTTGGTAGTGCAGCGGATCAGGTATTGACACAGATCCGGCAGCTCAGACGAAACCCTGGACCTCTGTCTAGTTAAGTGTCAGTCAGAAGACTGGTGTTCACCAAAAACACATTCTTCATCCACTCTGCCAAAGCTGGAGCCACTGGAGCCAAAAACAGTCAGCCAAAATAAGAGGATCCAGATGTTGGAGAAGGCTTACAACCAACATGTGTCTGATTTGTACGAGTTACAATTACACAGTAGACATTAGTGTAAATCAGATTGTAAAGAAAATATGTAAAATGCTTAGGAGTGAATACTCAGTGTATAAAGCGTATTTGGCACTACAACCCTATAAAGATCTGATCCTCAGTTCACATTTGTCTTGAACTGCACTGCAAATGAACAAGAGCTTGAGTGCTATGATGTTGTTTTTTTTTTTTTTTTTTTTTTGGAACAAATAGCTGGCCGGGTTTATAGCGGTGTATAATTTTATCTTCTGTCCCTCGTTAAACCCTTATTAAATAATTACTTTTGTGTCCACAGAATGAGCGAGTAGATTTTTATCAGCCTTTTAGAAGTGAAAATTTGTTTCCAGTGTTCCCGGGATTGTTAAAACCGTCATTATATTTTCCGCCGTTTGCGCTCGCCGCTAATTCCACGACAAATGATGCATTAAGTTAAGAGCTTTTTAAACGACGGTGCTGGCAGCCATGACGTGCGTGTTTTTGCTCTCCAGTTCAGCGTTCGAGGCGTTATTATCAGTGTTCATACATCAGCCGCAGAGAGGACTGTCAAACCCCTGAACTAGTCCTGGCACTACCGCTACCACCACCAGGTACACACACACACATTTACTCTGTAATTCTCCTCTCACTTTAAGAAAGTCTTTATGTGTGAATGTTATGCAGCTCGGCGCGGAGCGGTAGCACTCAGTCTGTGACAGGGTCGGTATCCTGACATGCCTTTATTGTAGTTATTTGCACACCAGATGCGTCATGTTTTCTTTTTAACACTTTGTCCGTATTGTGCGTAGAAATCCAGCCTCACAACACGCAGAAGTAAACAGGACGGAAAATCGAGTCGCAAATACCCAGGAGGTGTCACGTAGTGAGGTTATAAAAGCGCCCTAATGACTGTTAGTCTGAGTGAATTTGATTATTTTTATTATTTTTTTCCGAAGCAGAACAACTGCACCGAACGACACAAAAGGGCGCCGAGGCGTCTACAATAAGCAGGCGCACGATTAAAAATATAATTAACGAGTCTTTCATTCATGCAGTCGGGTCTGTCCAGGAGTGAATCCACACGAAAGCCGAGACCACGTGCCTGGTAGTTCGCCCAGATTCCCCTCGACGTCATGGCGGACAGGAAAGAATTTGAAGCCCTGTATGAACCAGACTAGTCGTACTTAGCGAAGCCGGGATTGTTCAGCCACTTTGCATGTTGTTTCCAGACATTTTTAGCTCAAACATACCACTCAAGAGTATTTTACTCATTTTAGACCCATCTTGATATGATAGGCGACGTCTCTTTGACTTTCCACCGATCTCATTTTACTAGTTGTTTGACTTTTATTTTCAAACCTGGACTGATCGACATGTACAGAATCCTTTAACCGCAGTACAGTGAAGAGACTCTTAGTCAGAGTAAAACATCTGAACGGTGCATGACGATCCGATCCGTGGGTGACGATCCCGACGAGGTGCCTCAGAGCCCACTGCAGTCAGCGAATGGAACATCTGATCCGTGAAAAGTGACGCCGCTAACTTTTGTAAGAGACGCATCAGTCCGTCGTAATCATTCATCAACACCACTTCCACATTACAGGAACTCCACTGGGAGTTATTTCCCCATCCAGCGTGCAGTCCTGACCAGGCGTCTGATCATGGCCCCGGAGTACTGAGAAAACATCCCTCCTTGCTGGTGTCCAGGCACTATAGTGAAGCGCTGGGATTAGTGCCGCACTCCAACAGGAACAAGTACATATGAATGTAACGGTCTTGTGTTCATGAAGCTTTGGCCGTACATCCAGATGTTTCACTATGTTGCTACAGCTGTCTGTTGTGTCACAGATTCCATGCCTACAGTTCATCTCAAACAGCTTCTCTCTTTGGAATAAAATCCAAGATTTCACAAGTGGATCCCGGCTCAGATGTTCGGCTGGTGCTGGTTTGGAGGCGAGCAAGTTGTCCCCCAGCGTACTGGACATGCACATGTTCTCGAGCTCTCTAAGACCAGTTCAGCAGAGTCGAAGTTATGGCACTTCTTCGGCGATTTCATTCGACTGTAACGGTTTAATGGACCGTTTCTGTTTGTGTTCTTTTGACGCCCGTGTGCTGGTTGTAAAAGTCCTAATGATCGTGGTTCCCAGATTCAGTGCAGGGAGTTCACGAGCCAACGCCGACTCTTTTTTTTCACCACATACACTAATTTACCTGAAGTTCAGCGATCCGACAAGAATAACTCGGGGTCGCTCTGTACGTTTCAGCAGGACGGATTCCACGAGCTCTCCGCGAGCTAATAAAGTTCTGAGGAAGCACACGAGCTCGGAGTCTGCTTTGATTCGCTTATGAGAAAAGGTTAATTCCCCGAGCCTGACACAGAAATATGAATATGTAGGCTGCCGCCGGACCCCGAGGTTATGTTTGCTCATTGTGTGCGAAGAAAACAACCGAGCTGAATTATAACCGCGGCTTGTTTTATATTTCAATACGCACGGCATTAAAATGTGATGGATGGCAGGGAAAAAGAAAACGAAGAGGCGGACATCTGAGTGACGGCTTAATCAAATGCGAACGGATCCGTCAGACGGGAATATCGCAGGTCAGCCGTCCCTCCGGAAAGTTCTTCGACGTTCTTGCAGCGTTCCGGCGTTTATGCGGCATAATTATGTGTGCTTTAATTACACACACACAGCGTGCATCACCCCCGGGCGCATTGTTAAAGCACCGGCGCATCTGTCATTGTTTACGCCCCGCATGGCAATGAGCCGAGCGGCTTTCCGCTTTCCTCGCTCCGAATATGATGGAAATGCCAGATGTTATCGCTTAAGCGCGCGTGCTCGTTTTAACGGCAGAAACGTGATTTTTCGCCTCAATTATGATTCACGGTCTGGCTGTCGTTTCGCGCCCGGTTCCCAGAGAAGCAGCCAAAATTGTTCTCCAAAGTGCTCCGCAATTCATTTTGCAAGAGGGAACACTCAGTCGCTCCACAGCGTCGAAGGAAACCGTGGAAAGGTAGCGTGCCGAATTACAGTGTCATTTAGAGTGACATCCTACAAACCACATTACGGCAGAGTGCTGCCGAGCGTGACACGGCTCGTTTGTCTGAGTAACTGCTACAATCTGACGCTGTGAGCCGATAATAATCTGTGTGCAGAGAGTAACAAGTGTGTGTGTGTGTGTGTGTGTGTGTGTGTGGGCCCACTGCCAAGAACATGCTTGGCCAGACCTGTGCCCGCTCAATTTTTCTTGTTATGTAGCTTAACCACTGTGCTTTTTAGATATATAAATGTTTTTGTACATGTCTCTTCATTGATTCTTCAGGTGAGGAGAATCGAGAGAAGATTGTTGGTATTCACCAAGCAGCATGTCTGTGTAGTGGGACATTAACTGAGCTTCCAGCCAATCAGCAATGAGCTTCAGTAGATTCTGCTGTAATAATAACACAGTTATGGGCAAACCCAAGGAACTATGAGTCAAACCTAAATACCTACGAGACAAGTCCAAGTCCAAACCTAAATCCCTATGAGACAAGTCCAAACCTAAATACAAGTCTAAAGACAAGACCAAGTACACATTCAAATAGCTCTATGACAAGTCTAAGTCCAAATCTAAATAATTCTGAGAAAAGTCCAATTCCAAACCTAAATACCTACTGTATGAGACTTGTCCAAATCTAAATACTGGTAGGACAAGTCTAAGCCCAAACCTAATACCTATGAGACAAGTCCAAACCTAAATATCTATGAGACAAGTCCAAGTACAAATTTAACTAGCTCTAAGACAAGTCTAAGTACAAATCTAAATAATTCTGAGGCAAGTCCAAGTCCAAAATCTAAATAATTCTGAGGCAAGTCCAAGTCCAAAATCTAAATACCTGTGGGACAAGACTAAGTCCAAATCCAAACCCAAATACTCAATCTATGAGACAAGCCAAATTAACTTAATGCAAGTCCAAATGAAAATAATTCTGAGATGACCCCAATTAAAAAACCTAAATAACTCTAAGACAATTCCAAGTCCAAGTCCAAACCTAAATACCTACGAGACAAGTCCAAGTCCAAGCATAAATACCTACGAGCCAAGTCCAAACCTAAATACCTATGAGACAAGTCCAAGTCCAGATCTAAATACCTACAAGCCAAGTCCAAACCTAAATACTGAGACATGTCCAAGTCCAGATCTAAATCCCTATGAGACAAGTCCAAACCTAAATACAAGTCTAAAGACAAGACCAAGTACACATTCAAATAGCTCTATGACAAGTCTAAGTCCAAATCTAAATAATTCTGAGAAAAGTCCAATTCCAAACCTAAATACCTACTGTATGAGACTTGTCCAAATCTAAATACTGGTAGGACAAGTCTAAGCCCAAACCTAATACCTATGAGACAAGTCCAAACCTAAATATCTATGAGACAAGTCCAAGTACAAATTCAAATAGCTCTAAGACAAGTCTAAGTACAAATCTAAATAACTCTGAGACAAGTCCGAGTCCAAATGTGGGACAAGACTAAGTCCAATTCTAACTACTTATGAGACTTAAGTCCTAATCCAAACCCAAATACTGTACCTATGAGAGTAAGTCCAAATTAAAATAATTCTGAGATGACCCCAATTAAAAAACCTAAATAACTATGAGACAAGTCCAAGTCCTAATCCAAATACCTCTAAGACAATTCCAAGTCCAAACCTAAATACAGTGCCTACGAGACAAGTCCAAGTCCAAGCCTAAATACCTACGAGCCAAGTCCAAACCTAAATACAAGTCTAAAGACCAAGTGCACATTCGAATAACTCTATGACAAGTCTAAGTCCAAATCTAAATAATTATGAGACAAGTCCAATTCCAAACATAAACACCTATGAGACTAGTCCAAATCTAAATACTGGTAGGACAAGTCTAAGCCTAAACCTAATACCTATGAGACAAGTCCAAATCCAAGTAACTCTTTGGGCAAATCAAGTCCAACTTCAAACCTAAATATCTATGAGACAAGTCCAAGTACAAATTAAAATACCTGTAGGACAAGACTACGTCCAAGCCTAACTACTTATGAGACAAGTCCAAGTCCAAATCTAAATACCTACAGTATGAGACAAATCTAAGTCCAAATCTAAATAATTCTGTCAAGTCCAAGTATAAATGCAAATGAATCTCAGACATGTTAATGGTCCAAAACCAATAATTCTAAGATAAGTCCAAGCTCCTTGATTAAACCCCACATTCCACTCCATTTGTTGTTAACTTTTTTTTTTTTTTTTTTTACCTTTTTGTGTTTATTTTGTCATCTTTGAAAGCACTGTCACCAAAACAAATTTCTTGTACATACTTGGCAATAAAGTTCTCTCTGATTCTTCTGATTCTGAAATCCAATAACTCTGAAACAAATCCAAATTAGGACTTAAATACTGTAACTTTTAGACAAGTCCAAGTTCATACTCAATTCATTCTGGGACAAGACCAAGTCTGAATGTACGAGACAAGTACGTAGTAATCTAAATGTTGAATCCTACAGCCCTAGAGCATAAAGATGCACACACACACACACACACACACACACACACACACACACAGCACATGAAGAAGTCAGAAGCCTGAATTTTTACTCTGAAGATCATCACAATGCATTTATTATGAAATCAGGTTTAGAATTTGGATCCGTAATGAAGAGTCCAGATGTGCAGTGGTGGTGAAACACCTCCTCAGGAAACACGAGTAAGAAACCTTCAGCCTAAAAATGGAAGCCGTCCTCTTCTGAGTGATGAATGGTGGGACTATAAATCATTTCAGTGTACATGTGTGGGGGAGTAAAGACAAACAATGCCCTGTGTGTGTGTGTGTGTGTGTGTGTGTGTGTGTGTGTGTGTGTGTGTGTGTGTGGAGCAGATCTGGAATAAGAGTGCTGAGATGAGCAACGAGACAGTGCTTAAAGGATTGGACACGATCCCTTGTCCATGCCATGATGATGTGTCAGGTTCATTTACTGTGAGAACATCACTATCAGATACTCAGAGTCGTGATCTATTTATCATATCAAACCTGATGGGGAAAAAAAAAGAAGAAAAAAGATATCAGTACGTCCCTAACAGAAACGCGTGTCAGATCGCTCTCTCTCCCCTTCATCTGTTCCTCGGCTGACCTTTTTGCCTCCACCTGATCTCCGCTCATATCTATCATCACAGACGGATCAGGAGGCGCTGCGGTTTGGCAGACAAACTCCATCCCGAGTCCATTAAGCTCTAATTGTTCATTTGTTCCATTTCTCGTAGATGTAGGACTCCATATCTGCTGCAATAAAGCTGTACATTGATTCAAGGACCTGCTCGTTGATTTCAAATAATAATAATAATCATAAAACCAATCTATACGGTCCAAAACTTGCAGGGGGAATTTATTCTACCCCTCTGACAATTACAGTTTTATATAATAATAATAATAATAATAATAATAATAATAATAATAATCTTTTTATATGTGCCACACACATGGTGAAGAATCCACTCCATCGCAGCATCTGAGACTGACATGAAGTGCAACGTGCGAAAGGCTTTAATCTTTAATCTTGCACACACCACCGCGCTGTCAGATTCCCCATTCTGACAGGTCAAAAGATGTTGATGAGTTTTCTATAACAGCAGCTCTGACGGGAGACTCCGGTTTACATGAGTGCCCTCGTTCTAATACGTTAGCGTTTCTATGGTAACAGCTCGGACTTCTAGGCGGACACACGTGCCATTGATGTGGTCACGGGTTTTTTTTTTTTTTTTTTTTTTGAGGAAACGGTTTAACATTTATGAATTTATAACAGCTAGGACTGAGAAACTACCTTCCCTCATGACAACGCGCTACCTGACCTCCTCAACCAGCAAGAACTCAGAGAAAACTCCTAAAGAATTCCTAAAGAAATTATGGAGGAGATATGAAGGGAACTTCATTCATCGTCTATAATGATTTAGGGACTTAGGGCATAAGGAGGGCTGGGCACATACACACACACACACACACACACACACACACGCTCATTCAAACACTACGGGGAATTTGGGAACACCAATCAGACTAATATGAATGTCTTTGGACTGTGGGAGGAAACCAGAGAACCCGGAGGAAACCCACCAAGCACAGGGGGAACAGGGTCAGGAATCAAACCCAGATCCTGGACGATTACTCAAGTTCTCTAAGGAAAATATCTAGAAATTGATACATTTATGAAAAAAATTGTTCAGTGTAAATGTGCTACATCTGTTACTGCTACTTTATGACACAACAAGTTTGTTTTATTCAGGCTTTGAACCATCACTACAGTTTGCATGCACTGGCTTGTGCACCCCAGGAGCTTGTGTATGTTGTTATATTGTACTATAGCAAAAACTCTATTGTCTTATTATAGGTACTGCAAGTCTATAGAATTAGTTTGGTCTATAGAATGAGTATTTTGAGGCTAAATTCCTATAGTTTCTTAATGTACTGTAGATGTGTAAAGTTCTATAGAATTTGCACCTTGAAGCGAAAGTACTACAGAAGCCATACAGCAGATTTATAGCAGTCTACTAAACTGAGTCTTGTTTTTAAATATGTGTTGAATTAAACATTGTACAGAGTTTTATTGCATGTATAGAGTTCTATAGCGTTATGTGAAAATCTACAGAACATGCATCTTGAATCAATAGTGACATAGAGCCCTATTACACACAGCCAAATCCTTAGTCTTGAATGAACACCCAGAGTGTTGATTTAACACTTTCAGAGTACATTTGTGACCATTAGGTCATATATAAACACTTGGGGTGTTCAATCAACACTGGGAATTTTGCAGTGCAGGTCTATAGAGTGCTTTAGAACTGAGTCAAACCATCATACTACAATAGTATATTACCTTGAAGTGAACGTTCTATAGAGTATTACTGCAGGTCTATAGAGTTCTATACGGCCAATTAACCTATTTAAGTCAAAGTTTTATAGGTCGATAAGTTTGCAGGTCTATAGCTTTATACAGAACTGAGTTTTAGGTGTGTAGATTTATATAGAACTGAGTACAGAATTATAGAAAGGGCATTCTGAAGGAAAAGTTTTATACATTAAAATATTTATTTTTCAAGTTTATAGAGTTCTTTAGAACTGAGTTAAAATTATACACAGAGGGTATGTTGAACTGAAAACTCCATAGAGTCATTTTGCAGATCTATAGAATTCTATTGAAACTTCTGCAGAACATTTTAAACCAAACATTTTATAGAATCCTATTGCACATCTATAGAGTTCTTTGCACAACGGAACAATTCCATCTACTGCAAGAAAGTCATTCTGCAAATCTACATGAGTCTTTAGAATTTGGTACAAATATATGGGAAAGACATCCGGAAAAATAACTTCTATAGCATTCTAGTGCGGTTCTACAGAGTTATACTGGGCTGAGTGAAAATTCTATGGAGCGTGCATCCTGAAAGCAACATTGAGTAATATTCATGGATATAGTTCTTTACAACTGAGGTAAAGTTCTACACAAGATGTATTTTGAATTTTCCTATCTATAGCATTATACAGAACGGAGAAAATAAATTCAATCGAACATGTCAAAAACAAGTCAAAAGTGCAATAAAGTCATATTACAGGTCTATAGAGTTGTTTAGAAATAAAAGAAAACATAACATCTATCTTGAAGTGAAAGTCATATTGCAGTGACATAGAATTGTATAGAATTGAGAACAAATTTTTTTTAAAAGGCCATTTTTTTAAAAGAAAAAAGTGATATAAAGTTCTACTGCAGTTATATGTTGTATTTTAAAGGAAAAGTCATATAGAGTTATAAAGCAAGTTTCTAGATTTCTATGGATGTGAGAAAGGATCCTATACAACCTGCATCTCTATAGCATTTTACAGAACTGAGTCAAATTCTACAAAGAAATCCCATTGAACCAAAGCTATATAATCGTTTAGCAGGTCTAAACAGTAAAAAAAACAAACAAACAAAAAACATATATATATAGAGAGAGAGAGAGAGAGAGGGGCGTGTTACATTTAAAGTGCTATAGTGTTCTATTGCACTTCTGTAGCATAGAACGTCTATAGAATGTGCTTATAAAACAAAAGTTCTATAAAAGTCATATTACATTTCTACAGACTTGTATATAAATTATGATGAATCATTTCTTGGCAGGAGGACAGTAGTCAGAGAATAGTCCCCGCCCACCCAGAATGCGCGGCTGGTCTTGCCGGGATTCGATGCAGGAAGGCACACGATCCATCTTTATTTAGAGGGGAAAAAATATCTTATTCTTATTAAAATTAAATATCAGTAAGGTTTATCCAATATGGCAAGTTTTATTAATTTCTCTAACCTCGCACTGAACCCGATATAGAAGCAGCTGAGTATGTAAACAGTGTGTGATATTAATCAGTTTATTTTCACTTTATGACTTCCCCTGTTCATTTTCTTTTATTGCTCCGTTTAATTATTTATTAAGTAATATCTACTGCAACTATATTCCAGCTCGCGCTCTGCTCTGAGTGGTATTTTTATATGAAAGGATGTCTTTCTAGGGCTTGCTGAAGTATTTTTTTCCTGTGTGTGTGTGTGTGTGTGTGTGTGTGTGTGTGTGTTAGAGAGAGAGAGGGAAATCAGTACAAATCTAATGAACAGCTATTTGATCTAGTGTGTGTGTGTGTGTGTGTGTGTGTGTGTGTGCACTTTCCATTCACATAAGCTCACCCTGCAGTCTCTCTGGACTTAATGAAGTCCTTCAAACACGAGGATCACAGCAGACGTCTCCGGTTTAACAGCTAAAGCAGAATGATCTGTTCCTCGACGATAACTCAAACCAAATTCACTTAAAAAGTCGACGGCTTCATTTGTCTCCTCTTAAAAAACCCAACATCTCTTTTAACATCATGAACCCGTTCTGCTCGCTTCTGCGTTCGCTTTTTTTCCCCGCCTTCTGTTTTATATATATATATATTTTTTTGTTTTCACTAGCGTGTAGTTTGTCTCCTCGGTGCCTTTGTTCTATCGGCGCTACGAGACGTCTATATTTTTGGACGTGCCGTTATTAAAATTTTATGTTTCAATAATTTCACTTTTATCGTTCAGAGCTATACGCGGCAGTGTTCTACATAAATAAGGATTAATATACTCTAGTTACCCACAAAAATATTCCATGCTGTTTTTATAACACAGCGATTTACCAATGACAACAATGTTTAAATAAATAACAAATGACACGTCCCGCACATCTTAAAAAGTTTATAGTTAAGTTTCTAACGTCATTGGACCAAGGAAACAAAAACGTCACATATTTTTTGTCCTAAATATTTCGCCATAGTTGTTACACCAATGCTGGAGACCCCTAAATGTTAAAGAAACATCTCCTCACAAGATGAAGAACATCGGCATAAGAACATCACCGCCACCATCACAACTTGTCTTTCGGGTTAAACTTGAGTCCAGTTGTATGAGGTTATATCAAAAAGTTTCAAGACTAGCTTTGTAGTACACCAACAGATGGCAGCACAAGGCTGCACAGTCACAGGGAGCACCGACCTCCATAAAGTAAGTCAGTGTGCCAAAAGACATCACCCTGTGTACATCGAGAGCTGTGCAACTGGTGCTCTTCTGACCAAATGCCAGAGGTTACCACCTCTACTAGTTCATCATTGAACAAAGAACTACAAAGAACATAAAACTGGGCAAATCTGCCACAGAGACAATGAGTCGTTCGAGGTGTTTTGAGTGGCTTGAGCAGAACAGCAGAAGAACCTCACTGGAAGATGATGAGAGATCAGGAAGACCTTCAATAAGCTCAACCCTTGTGCAATCCAGACAATCCTCATGTGGTGTTGCTGCCAAGTGGGCCCCCAGGTTTCTGACCCTGGAGCAGAAGGAACATCACATCGAAGTCTGCCAAGAACACTGTGGTGAACGTGTGGCGTGTGTGATCCGTCCTTCATGTTGGGGATCACTACCGGTGACGAACCTCGGGTGTACGGGTACGTCTCTCAGGTGAAACAACAGTCTTCAAAATGCCCGTCATCTTCACGACCAAAAAAGACGAGGCAGGTCCGCATTTGTTTTCCGCCATTTGCGGCTTTGTGCATCGAGAATTCGTCCCCAGGAGTCAGACCGTCTATAGACAATTCTACTGCCAGGTTTTAAGACATGTAATTGGAGGACGTCCGGCAACCACACCCGGATCTGTGTCGCGCGAATCTCAAAATATTTCAACACCACCTCATACCAAAGCAATTCACACCCTCTGACCAATCAGATTCCAGAACGTAGCTTCATCCTGGTGTGTTAAACCTTCACACATAACATGATTGATGCTGTGCGTTTAGCTCACTTTGAATCTTAGCTTTTGAATCTGACCACCACCGCCTCACTACACACATCACCCTCATCAACTCGCATTCACACCATGCTTACAGTACCTCTCCGCCTGTTACCGGCCAGAATCATGGAACTAACATGGAGAGAGCATTAGCACGTGGGTGATTTTAGTTCAGTAATCAGTTTATAACCTCAGCGCCTGCCCCTGCAGTGAACCGTGAGCGAACCCTATGAAGGCGAACACCAGGTCGTGCACCCTGTGAATAAGCTGTTACTATAGAAACTATATTAGAACAAGTGCATTAATATAATCCTGTGATTTGGCCTGGGGTTGTGTAGCGCAGTGTGACGCCCCTGCATCTGCATTAGTTCTGTATAATCTGGAGTGTGTTAAAGCTGTTTGGCAGCGGCTGCAGTTTTTATTTTATCAGTGAACTAAATGTTTTTATTTTTTTCAGTTCATACCCAGCAGTTGGATGATTGTTGTAATTAACTGTCGACCACAGGTTTGTCCCAATGGTGCAATGCTGTTACAACTCTCATCCAGCATCGTTGCACCATTGGGACATCGGGACAATTGGGACTGTGGTCGAAAGAGGTAGCGTTGAATGAACGACCCCAACAACTGTTGAAAATACAAGGGCCAGTCAAGTCAAACTGGGACTTTCTCAGTACTCCGGAGCCATGATTGGACTGGACTGCTTCGTCTGAAGTGCCGGCCTCCCAGGAACATGATACAGAAATACTGGGATGAAACAAAGTCCATGACAGTAGCAGGGGATTTTATAGAGAAATAAACAGATATTTGGGTTTGGGGCGGTGTAGTGGGTAGTACTGTGGCCTCTCACCTCCAGGGTCGAGTGGATGTTCTCGCCATGCTTGTTGGGTTTCCATCAGGTACTCTGGTTTCCTTCCCTCAGATTAGGTTTCCCAAATTGCCCAGACTGTGTGGGAATGAGTCCAGGGTGTACCCTGCCTCGTGCCCTAAGTCTCCTGGTATAGGCTCCAGGCCCCCTAGGACCTGTATATGGGATACGTCGGTATAGACGATGAGCGAGTGTGTTTGTTCAACGTTATCCCATCGTCATGTGGTCAGTGTTGTTAAAGCATCATTTCATTGTCATTTCAAGTCATTTTAACTTTCAAAAATGACCTAATACCAACGTTGTCCCAAAGTTGCCAAGATAACGTCACCACACCACGTTGACAAGGAAGCATTCCTGCTGGTAATGTTTTGGACCTTCCAAGAGACAAGTCAGTCCCTGTCCTCACCTACAGTATGTTATAGTGTACAGTAGCTGCTATGAGCAGTCGTCTCTCACCAGCCTCTCCCCTATTTGTGGCTTCCTTGTAGTCATGACTCTTCCCACAGACACTAAATAAACCTTTCCTTTAAAATGGACACATCGCTGGAGGAATGGAGGAAATAGTTTTAATCTGTCAAGCAACATATTGTTCAAATCAGTTTATTTTTGGATTCGGATTACTCAGATCATCTGCGGTACACGTGTTCGCCGTACGAGCCGTTACTATGGAAACACTAAACGGGCGCGTTAATATACTGTATAAACCTGTCAATCAGCTGGAACTTCTGTCCCAGCCGTGCTGCTATTCTACTTATAGTGTAGTATGTTATATGATAAAACACTGCACATGACTAATCCCTGACTAATCGCTTTCTCAACAATCCGACGTCCCTGGTTTCTCGTAGCAAGGCGTGACGTGACACTGGACATCGCTCTATTATCCCGCGACATGTCCGCGATGTGAAGTGTAACGCGGCGTTTTTATCGTCCTCGACTATTCAGTGCTACTGGGAAAATTTTCAGGCCGCTACAAATGCTGTTTAAATCAATATTTGAACACAGAGTGCGTTAATGGCCGGGTCTCGGGCTGTTTCTGCGTCTTTGTCAGCTGAATAATTCCTCGGCACTCGACGGCCTTCGGTCTGTTTTTTTTTTTGTCTTTTTCCTTTTAAATTAGACCCATTGTGCTTGGAGTCCCGCTTTTAAAGTGTGGCGCGTTCATGATTGAATCCTTTGTCTCTTTAAACACTCAGTTAAGTTGTTTGTACAATACAGATTTTTTTCCCCCCTTTCGGTTTGTTCTTTCTCGTCCACGTCACACCTGAGACTCTGCTTGTCATGCCTTCCAGGCTTTATCTAAATTAAGCATGAGTTCCTCTGCCACGTGTCTCTCTCTCTCTCTCTCTCTCTCTCTCTTGACCTGCCGCTCTGAGTTCAGTGCGTCTCTCCTCGGGCGAGTCAGCCGAGTTCTCCCTCTGTACCCTATCCCCTCCGTGTCTCCACGCTTCTCTCTCTCTCTCTCTCTCTCTCTGGAAGGATGAGGAGGAGAACGGAGATAAATGCGCTGTCACCAGCACGTCACGCTCACTGAGGGGTAAATGAGGGAGAGAGGAGCATTCACATGAAGGCCTTCGCGATTCTTTTGAGAGCTCGACTAGCATTAGACATAATGTTTCCTGCGGGATTGTGCATCACAATCAGTGTCGTGAAATGCGCACGATGACGTTTATAACACACAAAGTGTATTGAAATATCTCCTTTATGAACCAGTTCTAGAGATTAAATAAGTTGAACGGTTTGAACCCATGCGAGCTTATTTGCGAATGAGAGCAGAATTTTAGACGTTTAGACGCAGCACGCGATGCACAACGTGACCACATTTGACCCTGTAACCTGTGGGAATAATTAAAACACGCCAGTGAGTTAGGAGTAAATGACGGCCACGTGAAAGGTGGCGAGGTTTATTGTTTATCGAGATCTGTTTATTCTACAAGGATTCGACCTTGGGTCGGATCTAATCGATGACCCCGGCTGCACGTTATCGAGCAAACCCCGGGTTTTTCCGGCTCGGTGTTTACCTCCGACTCAAGTGACCACTTAGCCTGGAGCGGCGTGAACAGAGTAGCCAGTGAATTAAAAACGCCAGCGCTCCGAGGTGTTTGAGATCCTGAGCGTGGCATTTACACTGGGTGTTAAGTCCACCTTTTTGAATAGTTAATAAACGGACAGCCGGGTCGCCGTCCCAGATCAGCAGCGCGGATGTTATTTGCGTTGAGGATCAAGGGATTTTTTTTCGCCTTTGATGGAAAATCGAGGACATCTGATACGTTCGCCGAACTCTATCTCTGCACCCTTGGGCACTCACACCTAGATCAGCTCAGCTCCGCACAACGACGGCCTCGAAATGATCAAGACGCGTAAAGACATCAGTTTATACCCGACGTTAACCCCTTTATGCCCAACTGAAGCCGACATGGCCACTGATATTCCACTAATAACATCCATACTGGATAATAACGCAGAATGGAAGCACCTCATTCGGATCGGTCTGACCCGAGAGCTGCAGTGTAAACTTTTAATAACCCGCTCTGTAAATCGCTACTGTAAATATTAGCCCTCATCGCTTCTCTCTGGGTTCTTTTTCTCTGCCCCGTGTAAGGGTAACATTAAGTGATGTGATGGGAGAAGTTATTGTCCTTGATGAGCTTTAAAGCTCCTCTCGCTCCTCTCTCGTCCTGTTTAAAGACTGCAGGAACAGTAAGTGCTTCTGAGATCACTGCTTAATTAGAGAGAACAGAAGAAAGGCTAATACGGGTTTTTTTTTTTTTTTCCTTCCGTGACACCATGTGGGTCTGTCTTGGCCCTGTTTTTTTCTACTTAATTAGAATTTTCTTAAACAAGGTTGCCAGATCACAGCGACAAAATCCCACCTAAGCCGTGGTGAAAATCCCCCACTCTAATTAAAAATACATAAATCATATCAGTAGTAGATTTCCTGTCGACGTTTAATTATGTATAGTCACATACTGGTTTCGCGCACCGAAATGAATAACTCAGTTTTTTTTAATGATCTGTACAAGGTCATTAAAAGTAGCTCAGGTTGGTGGAAAACCGGGCCAATCTGGCAACATGGTTGTGTTTATTTAGATTTCTCGGTCGGTTAAACACTTCACAGCGGGGCACGTCGAAAAAGCTTAATATTGATTAAACACTTTGAGCAGGCACACGCTGGAGCCGTGAATCTCAGGGAGACCGTCCAGTCCATCCAGTTCGATCTTTCACATTACGATTTTTCATTCGATTCGATTCGGCGGCACTGATGTTTCCGTCTGATTGATCTCAAGCGGTTACATTTCGTACAGGTTTTGACTACTTGAAGCACCTGATGGCGGCACGGCGGTGTTTCGACTCCCGTCTCTGTGTGCATGGAGTTTGCATGTTCTCCCCTCTGTGCTTGGTGGGTTTCCTCCCACAGTCCAAACACATGTAGGTTAACTGTCATTCCCAAATTGGCCTTAGTGTGTGAGTGAGTGCATTTGTGTGTGTGTGCCCTGTGATGGATTGGCACCCTGTCCAGGGTGTACCGCGCCTCGTGCCCTAAGTCTCCTGGGATCAGCTCCAGGCCCCCCGCGACCCTGAATACAGGACAAAGCGGTACAGACGATGAGTAAATGAACGAGAGAATAATACACCGATGTTGCATACGTATGATTTTGCAGCGCTCAGCGCGGTGATTAGTTTCCCATAACCGCACGCCATGCATCAACCCTCACTTCTGAGCGCTCTGGTGTGTCCGCTGTTGTTCTGTATATGACCTCAGCGTCTGACTCATCGTGAACCAAGTCACCCCGAGAAACACAGTTACTCGTTTGACACCTGGAGTGACTCATGTGAGGGGATCTGAATGGCGCTTCTGAGACTCAGCCATGGATTTCTGTACTGTAAAAATAAACGCTCCCCTGTGAAACCGAGCGGAGTGGGATTGATGATGCAGGTATCGAGCAGGACAGAACGTGCGTTTCTCTTCCGAAGCTCCTCGTACCGCAGACCCAGATCAATGCAGCAGAAGTTTCTCTTTCTTCCCCGCGCTGGTGATGGATGGCGCGGACTTCGAGTCGGCTCTGAGTCTGAGATCTCCGTTTCCCTGACTGGTGAATAAAGCAAAAAAAAAAGCCTGCTGGGTGAAAGGGTGACACGTTGCAGTTTAGCTTTAGGAGCAATGCATTATGGGTATCATAGTAGAGAATGATGTCTTTTCGTTTTCTGCTCATGATTTGTTTTTTTCTTTCATCATGCATCTCGGCCTCTTCTGCCTAAAGGAAAAACGTCAAAGTAACTCGACTCCTTTAAAATTAATAGACAGAATTACACTGAAACATATCAGTCTGATCATACAGTCCGCGGCGTGTAACTTAAACACCCTGAAAAAAAACTAATCAGGTAATTATTTCCTGCACTCGGGGATGTACGTTCCTGCAGCGCGCAGAACACAAACACCTGATCCTTCAGTCTGATTGTGTGAGTCACGCTGTGAGTCTGATCTCACATGCAGCTGCTTCGGGTTTGATAATCACGCAGAAACACTCTGCTCGTCACCTGTGTGCTCGTCACCTGTGTGCTCGTCCCTGCGTCTCCTCTGAGCTCAGTTTGCTCTGTCGTTATCTCACTGATTATCTGATAACCAGAGTTTGCAGTTATGAAGTTATTCTGAACAACACGCTGGTGTTAACGTTCCTGTCCGCACCGCGCCTTTGCCTTTATGCCTGGTGTTAAAAATGATGGCGAAGGGAACGGCGCTGCTAAATGTTCCGTCATTATGATTTTTTATAGGAACCGTGATAAAGTTCCACATGATCTCTAATAACGCTCTAATTATAGTCATTACAACGGCCCGTGCTGAGTGCATGAGTGTGAGCTGCTCAGATAGCAGTGTGATGGCTTATTTATTACTCACTCCCTGACTCACTCCCTGACTCACTCCCTGACTCACTCCCTGACTCATTTGTTCAATGACTCTCTGACTTATTCCCTGACTCACTCCCCACTCACCGACTCTTTCACTGATTGACTTACTGACTTATTCAATCTCTGACTCACTCACTGACTCATTCACTATCTTACTGACTCACTGACTTGCTTACTGACTCGTTCACTCACTAACTCATTAGACTCATTTAATCACTGCCTCACTCACTGGTTTATTAAATTACTGATTTATTTAATCACTGATTCACTCTCATACTCATTGACTCACTCACTGACTCGCTTACTGACTCGTCCACTCACTGACTCATTCAATCACTGATTCACGCACTGACTTACTCACTGCCCCATTTATTAAAATACTGATTAATTCAATCAATGGTTCACTCTCGTACTCACTCACTGACTCATTTTATCCCTGATTCACTCTCTGACTCATTTTATCACTGATTCACTCTCTGACTCATTTTATCATTGATTCACTTTCTGACTCATTTTATCACTGACGCACTCACTGACTCATTCACCCACTGACTCACCACTCAATCACTGATCCAGTCATTGGCCGATTAACTCACTCAGTGACTCGTACACTCCGAGAATTTCATTCACTCTCAAACTGACTCATGAACTTTCATACTGACTCACTCATACAGCAAGCGTACGTACTCACTGACTCTCGCCCTTCTACAGTAAACGCACTTATCCCCTTCCTCCCTTCTTCCCTTAATCACTAATACATTACTAATACACTCACTTACCCCTAATTCACACATTAATAAACACACTTCCTTTGTCCTCTAAGAGACATCATGTGCTTTGTATAGATGAACAATTTGATGGCAAAATGAGATAAACTGCATATGTGCGGCTTTGGGGAAAAGCAAGTTTTTTTTTTTCAAACAATTAAAAAGTATTACTAACTGATAAAAATGTTAAAAAGAAGAAATTCCTCTTTTTTTTTTCAAAGCGCTATAAATCCACCTGCGAGAGTTTTGTCCCGGTGGATAAATCAGCCTGCAGTCGTGGTACCTGTGGTTTGTTTGGGTTTATATATATATACGTATACGTGCCTGTAATAATCTCGCGGAGACGGCGCCGCTTTGTGATGTCCTCCTGGAGCGTTTGATTCGCACACACACCCTCTGTAGCGTCACGCTGCTTGTCACACCGACATCGAGCGTCTTCGTTTCCCTGACGTGAGACGTACTGCTGTGTTCGCCGGAGCGCTGAGACGCGTCTCTACTTCCTGTCTCATGCTTGGTTCTTACTTCCTGTGTGTCTCTGATCTTAGACATCAATCTCGGCATATTGCACGCGATGAGCGAGACCTGATTTCAGGTTTGTGAGAAGCGCGTACCGTGCAGGGACACCAGGAAACTCCCAGGTAGTGAGACTGTCCCCGTCACATGTAACGTAAACACTAGACTCATGCTGAGAGTGAGACAGACAGACAGACAGACACATGCTTACTCTCTTCTGCCTCATTAGCCATGCTTTCCTCACATCTTTAATTCTGTCTCTCTGTTTCTTTCCCCTTGTCTATCGTTATGGTTCCGTCTCCCTGTCTCTGTTCTTGTCTCCTTGTCTGTCTCTCTGTTTCTGCCATCTGGTCTGTTTACCTGTTTCTGCCTCCTTGGCCTTCTCTCTGTTTTCATCTCCGTCCCTGTCTTCCTGTGTCTGTCTCCGTCTCTCCTTTCTTTTTATCTCACAATCTTTGTCTTTTCTTTCTGTCTCTTTCCTATTTCTTTTACTTTATCCGTCTGTCTTTCTCTTTCTTTTTCATCTCATTCCCTGTCTCTCTGTATCCCCCTCTGTATCTCTTTGTGTCTCTGTCTCTCTCTGTCTCTCTCTCTCATATCCAGTTAACCAGCCTTTGAGGTTAACCACAGATTTAGAGACTCCATCTGGTGCTTCCACAAATGCTTATTTAAACCACACACACACACACACACACACACACACATGTACATTGGCTGGTCCAGGGTGAGCTGAAAGCACTTTCACTGTGATGATTAAAGGCTGCTGGTCAGAACCTCGGCCCCGGTGCGGTCCAGCCCTGGCTTTCAGAAGCGTGTGATTTTCTCGTTTGTGTTTCCTGATGGCTCGGCTGTTCCTCTCTTCTCCAGCTCCGCTCCTCTCCCACACACACACACACACACACACGTTTCATCTCGTTCAGTTCTTTTTCCCGCCTCGCGGTCTCCGCTCTGTTTTTCAGAAGTCATTTCGAGCGCATCTGGAGCTTGTTGTGAAACGCTGAGCTGACGCTCCTGCGCCTGTTAATCATCAGCTGGAGCGACAGCGGCACGTAAACCTTTTATAGGAGAGACGTGGAGCGGAGAACGTGTGTAAGACACGTTCTGAGACGTGCGGCTGGGTTTTTTATATAGCGCCGTCTCGTGCCAGAGCGTCGAGACACATGGACGTGATCAGTATCGCCGTTCGAGAAGTTCAGACAGGGCCGTGGGAAAGAGTCAGGTCGTAATTAAACACAGGAGATGTTTTTATTAATGTCATTCAGTCTCCGACGAAACGAAACGAATTGTGTGGGATTCCCTCAGGAGACAGGATTCCCGTCTGAACAGGGCTGCTGTTTAGAAATAGAATGTCTAGACACCAAGACGTCCATGGAGGTCCATGTCATGGATCATGACACTGTGTAAGGACATTGCACCGGAAGTAGGACAATCCTAACCAGCTAAGATCTTGAGGTACAGCATCCATGTCTATCCATAACGGTGGCCCTCAGGACCTTGGCTGGTTAGATATGGGCCATACAGTAGATGTAACCTCCTTCTCCATCATGTGGTCCTGATTCGCTCTTCCTTCTTCTCTCCAGCATGATGCTCCCACCACCGTGCTTCACTATAGTGTAAATCCTGATCAGACCAGGAGATGCCTGCTTTCTTTCCTCAGTCTTACCTCCATGATGCTTCTTAAAAAGACCCCGTGCCTGTGTGCAGACTCGAGCGTGTCTCAGGCTACCTGATCCATCCCATGCGCTCCGCCTGATCTGTGACACCGCGTCCTCGGTTCCATGAGATTACAGCACTTTTTGAAACCGGCGCTGATAACAGCGGCGTTTATTCTTTTCTTGCTCTGTGGGACGTCTGACAGCTTTGTTGGGATTTAATTAGCAGTGATGTGCAGTGATTACAGAAAGGAACCGCGAGTCAGAACAAAGGCAGGATTTGTGCCAATGAGTCGGAATCACCGTACTGTACACTGTGAGCGACGGCCGAGTGTCAGGAGGAGACAGTGAGGGGTAAAGGGGAAGAGTGTCCAAGAGTGTCGGTGTACAGTGAAGCGGGTGAACACCGACATCACCTTTAACTTTAACTTCAGTTTTAACTTCGACGCGTTTATTATTATTTTGGAATCATTAAAACAAAGAGGAAGTGATGTAATGAATTAATTATAGTGTATGTGTACTGTACATCTGTGTGTGTGTGTGTGTAGATGTGTTTGTGTGTATATTTGTGTGTGTGTGTATATTTGTGTGCTTGTGTATATGTGTGTGTGTGTGTATATGTTTGTGTGCTTGTGTATATGTGTGTGTGTGTTTGTGTATGTTTGTGTGTTTGTGTAGATGTGTGTGTGTGTGTGTGTGTGTGTATGTTTGTGTGTGTGTATATTTGTGTGCTTGTGTATATAGGTGTGTGTGTGTGTGTGTGTGTGTGTGTGTGTGTATGTATGTTTGTGTGCTTGTGTATGTGTGTATGTTTGTGTGCTTGTGTATATACGTGTGTGTGTGTGTGTGTATTTGTGTGATTGTGTATATGTGTGTGTATGTATGTTTGTGTGTTTGTGTATGTGTGTGTGTATGTTTGTGTGTGTTTGTGTATATGTGTATGTTTGTGTGTTTGTGTATGTGTGTGTATGTATGTTTGTGTGTTTGTGTATGTGTGTGTGTATGTTTGTGTGTGTTTGTGTATATGTGTGTGTGTGTGTGTTTGTGTATGTGTGTGTGTGTTTGTGTATATACGTGTGTGTGTGTATTTGTGTGTGTGTGTGTATTTGTGTGATTGTGTATATGTGTGTGTATGTTTGTGTGTGTTTGTGTATATGTGTGTGTGTGTGTGTTTGTTTATGTGTGTGTGTGTGTTTGTGCATGTGTTTGTGGTGTGTTTATGATTGTGTGTGTGTGTTTGTGCGTGCTTGTTTGTTTGTGTATATGTGTGTGTTTGTTTATGTTTGTGTGCGTGTGAGTGTATGTGGGCACAATGGAGAAGGATTTATACTTCAGCTGTTACACAAATGTTTGTGTGTGTGTGTGTGTGTGTGTGTGTGTGTGTGTGTGTGTGTGTGTGTGTGTGTTTTGGTCTGTAGGTGTGTGTGTGTGTTCTGGTGAAGGAGATTCACTGCAGCAGTTACACGCTTAAATTAGGCTGTGGTGTTCAGGTCTGTGTGTGTGTGTGTGTGTGTGTGTGTGTGTGTGTGTGTCTCAGCGAGCAGCACAGGGGATGTGGAATGTTGACTTTAGTTGAAAGTAATATTTATTGCACCTCTTATCGGTGACCTTGAACGAAGTTTACTAGTACATCAGATCCAGAGGGGTTCCAGTTAAGTGTGTGTGTGTGTGTGTGTGTGTGTGTGTGTGTGTGTGTGTGTGTGTGTGTGTGTGTGTGGTATGAGAGTACAGTATGGCGGACCGGAGCGTATATTCGTCTAAAGTAAACAGCGTGAGAGGACTGAGTGTGTGTGTGTGTGTGTGTGTGTCCTCCAAGGTAATTACAGCACACCGCTGCTGCCCCGCCCGCGTCCTGCCCTCTCCGCTCCACACTCCTCCAGCTCCACCGCCATTCACCCACAGGGGTGTTAGCCGGAACGCGGTACTTTTACTCATGAGATCTGATCTTCAGCCATCCTCATCCTCATCCTCACCATCAGGTTCTTGCTGCTCTAATCTCTGCTCTCCTCTACCACACCTACCTAGCAGAGGAACGCGACTCATCCGCCCCGTCCTGCACACGCACGCCTGAGCTCACCGCCGCTCCTGATTGGCTAGTGGCGCTAGAGCCAGAGCGTATGCCCCGCCCACAATTGTGTGACTAGCATAAAAGATCCACTACAGTACTCAGAGAAGTGTACAGTTAAGTGGAATGTTGAGTGTAAATTTTCTTTTGTGTGTGTGTGTGTGTGTGTGTGTGTGTGTGTGTGTGTGTGTAGAGGTGTGCCCCTGGGGTGCAATAGACTAAAAGACTTCCGCCTTATCTCCAGTCTCTGCCTCTGCATCTCTCTCTCTCACACACACACACACACACACACACACACACACACACACACACACACACACACACACAAACTCTTATAGTCTCTCATTTATTCCTTCCATGCATAGATATGAACACAAGGGTGTATCTTGTATCTGACGGCCCTCTGCAATTCTATCTCCATATGAGGGAACCTACTACTGCTACTACTGCACAACACACACACACACACACACACACACACACACACACACACACACAAATGTTTACTTTCTGAATAAAATACACTATTTCAGGTTAGTCTGGGTAAAATTGGTTAGTAAACATGGAAAGGTATTGAACATGGCGCTAGTCACACCACGCGAGACGATTACTGCCGCATGCTAGTATGTTTATTAGCAGAACTTGGCAGGTTGGTTTAGGGAAGATTCTAACCATAACTCTGACATCACTTTAACAACATTTTTAGAGGATTTCACTAAAAAACTCCAGAAACGTTCCACTTAACTAGCCTCCACACTTATTGATTTGTCTTGTGTATTATGTTTTTAGCCTTTGCTTATGATTTCTGACAAATCATTACTAGCCAAAAATGAGATTAGCTTCCTGTTAGCAGCTAACGTGCAGCCTTAAGAGGAGAGCTTCCATGTGCTGCCTACACAGACGTACCAAATCGCTACTAGACTAGTAATACTTTTATCATTAGTCGATTTTCATAGCGATTCTAACCCAGAGTTTATGCTAACAAGATGCAAGTCGCTAATGTTAATTGCTAGTGCGCGTGGCTTGTCCCCGCAGCCGCATAACAAAACTGTTTAATGAATTGTCATGAGAATTATTATATAGAGATGCACATTTTATTATCTATGTATTATATGAATTCTAAATAATTTGTTTGGAATTGTTATTAAAATGTATAAAAGTTTATGAAATAATAACTACTAGTACAATATTTTTAGCATGATGTGATATCATTTTACATTCTAATATGAAATGGACCAAAATGCACAAGCTTTATGAATGAGCTTACTGACAATACAGACAAAAAACATCAAAATCCATGTTTTGGTCACTTCAGGAACACAGCGTCTGATTGGTCCACGAGTCAGAAACAAAGCGTCTGATTGGTCATCCAGTTGGGAACATAGCATCTGATTTGTTGACAAGTCAGGAACACACTGTCTAATTGGTTCATGAGTCAGGAACACAGTATCTGTTTGGTCAGTAAGTCAAGAACACAGTGTCTGAATTGACGACAAGTTAGTAAGACATCCTCGGATTGGTCAGCAAGTCAGGAACACGGCGCCTGATTGGCTCACAATTCAGAAACACAGCGCCTAATTGGTTGACGAGTCAGGAACACAGAGTGTTCTGTGGCTTGTTCTTCTGAACATGGGATTATTCCCCTGAACAAGCCTTCACTCCCTGCCTGTGATCGGCTGAGCTCATTAACGATTATTTGTGTTACTGTCGTTATTACCAGATGTGTACGAGTAGCTTGTGCAGCTCGGGCTCTCCTGCAGCGCGTGACTCAGAGCCCGGCGGCGCCGCCGCGTGTTTGTGCGGGTTTGTATCGCGCCTCTTCGACGTGCCGACGTGCGCTTTGCTGATTCACCGCGACGGCTCGTCCCCGGTGTGCGGCGGCGTCACCGCATCGACTCGACTCTACTGTGATACGTTTTGTTTCTCACCGGTGTCAAGCCGAGTGTGTACGGAAACAATACGCACGACACTACAGATACCTTTTCTCTCAGTTTCTGCAAAGAGAATATAAGAGAAAATAAAGAAAGAGACAGAGAGAAAAAGGAAGAGGTAGCGTGAGTGAGACGAGAGCAAGTGAGACAGAGATTTAATATTTGTCACGCCAATAAAACAACCTTTGAACTTTAAGAGACAGAGAGAGACGGAGAGACGGAGAGGAAGGTAGACAGACACAAGGTTAATATTTGTCATGGCTTGAGGTGGGTAGAGCAGCAAAAAATGTACTCAAGTAAGAGCAGCTGTACTTCAAAATAATATTACTCGAGTACTGTAGAAGTAAAAAGTGTTCGTCCAAAATATTACTCACGGAAGAGTAAAACAAGTATTAGGTGAAATGAACTTGAGTACTGAGTAACTGTTTCATCATAATGTCTGATTTGTTATTTTTTTAGAAGTTATGAAAGCAGTCGAACAAAATGATAAAATAATGTACAAATTGCGACATTTCCAAATAATAAAATAAATGAAATAAATGTAATAAAATTAATGAATAAAACTAAATATCTTAACAAAATAGCTAATTAAGAAATAAGAAACACACATTTGCTTTAAAGCTTTTGAAATAAATCCCTACTGTAGGTGACGTGTGTGTGTGTGTGTGTGTGTGTGTGTGTGTGTGTGTGTGTGTGAACAGTGTAACTATTTCCTGTGTAAGATTTACTGTATATTCAGTCGCCCTGCAAATGACTCAGCAGATAGAAAATATCATTAGAACATACAGTGTGTACAAGAGTCTCACTGAACCATAAACTGTGTCCAGTAGAACAAGCGTAAGAAAATTATATATATATATATATATATATATATTTTTAGCCTTTAGTTTATTTGCTAATTATATATGTTCAGATTGCAACATTAAATAAAACAGCTAAACTAACCGCGACATGTTTGCTTCACTGTCACTGCTGAAGACAAGCCAATCCCCCCCCCTCCCCTCCTCCCCCTCCTGTGTGGTCATGTGACTCCATGCGGTTATTGTTATAGCGGCTGATTGGTCAAACGGAGTCATGTGATTATTGTTGCTGCGTCTGATTGGTAGATCCACTGGGTGTCGAATAAACGGTTAGAAAAGTAACGAGTCGAGTGGAGCCGAATGTAGCAAAACATTCAAGTCAAAGTAAAAAGTCTGCTGCAGTAAATCTACTCATGGACGTAATATATATATATATATTTTTTTAAACGTACTTAAATGAATGTAACTCGTTACTACACACCTCTGGTCGTGCCAATAAAGCAAGAGTGAGACATAAAGAAGGAGAGACGAGGCGTGTCTATTAATCTCTGCTCGTCTCTCCTTATCAGTATGGAGGATTGAGCGGCTTCACCGTCTCCATAGCAACAACTCACCCCAGCCCTATGGAAGGAGTCTCCAGTCCCAGCACGAGTTTTCTCCAGTCTGTATCTTCAGCACAGAGACGCAAATGAAGAATTAACATGTTTTTATTATAATGAATTCTATAATTCGATAAAAATGGTTTATCTCTATCATCATGTGCTCTTCATCTCATCGCGTCTGGCGTTAAACCCACACGTGTGTGTGTGTGTGTGTGTGTGTGTGTGTGTGTGTGTGTGTGTGTGTGTGTGTGTGTGTCGCTCACGTTTCCCGCTGCATTCAGACGTCTCTCTTAATTACAGGTCCGGCTCTGAGGGAGGCGCCGCCGCATACAGAGATATATGCACACACACACACACACACACACACACACACGCACACACACAAAGATGTGATAATACACACACACACACACACTGAAGTCAGTCAGTCAGTCAGTCAGTCAGTCGGTGTCGTGGTCAGGTGAGGCGCGCTGACGGGGCAGGAGGCGTGTGTGTGGAGGGGGCGGTGGGCGTGGGCGTGGTCACGGGCTCCTGGGAAGCCGCTTCCTCTGTGGTGTCTCGAGCTCTCTGACTCTGTGTGTTCAGTAGGAGACAGTCGTGAGACCGTAGTCACAGACTGGATCTCCACCACCGGAGACGCCCCGAGATAACCTGAGTCCAGGCAGTGGAGAGTCAGAGAGCCCCGCCCCCTTCACTGTACACTGTGGAGGGGGTACACACACACACACACACACACACACACACAGATATGTTCTGTTCCTGCACCAGTATTATCAATTGAAAATGAGGTGTGTGTATGTAAGTTGTGTGTGCGTATGGTATATGTGTGTGTGTGTGTGTGTGTGTGTGTGTGTGTGTGTGTGTG
>JAAGKR010002511.1:0-30000 GCA_011419295.1 Clarias macrocephalus | reverse complement strand
CTGTCCAGGGACTTGCTGCTCTCCGTCTCCACACGCCTGAAAATACTGTTAGTGGGAAACTCAAGGGCGCAGATTTTTACACATTTACACCCTCAGAGACCTCCTAAAGCATAGCGACTCGACTTTTGACAAAATGATCATTTTTTATTTCACCTCTCCATCCAGACGTAACAGACATTTGAATCTGATTTCAAACCACCTCTGGTTCTGGTTCAAATCGAATTTGCAAAAAAAATCTATTTCAATTATGTTTTCTTATGTTCAGACTACATGAAAACAATCTGATTCCAAACTGATTATAATCTGGATCTTTTAAAATTCAGATTCGGCCTGTCACTCCTTGGGGACGCTGTGTGAATCTGATTAGCACATTAGCATAAATATCAGCTATGATGAGGGTTCGGTCAATAGCGTCGTTCAGATATTCTGACTAATGAGGCCGGATCAATCTCACTCTAAACTACATCAGGAAATGAAACCAGTTAATTAAACGTTGTTGATGTGAATCGCTAAATTTAATATTTAACATCAATGTTCTTAATTATAATGTTTGGATTATGTTCAGGATTCCGTGTATCTTTTTTTCTTTTCTTTTTTTTTTACACAGATAAATTAATGTATTAATGAGATTGTTTATGATTAGCATTCATTCATTTAGCATTTTTCCAAAGTTAAAAGTGTTTCTTCAAAATTCAAACCAAATTCTAATTTTATTGGTCGCATACGCAGCCATACACACAGTATGATATGCAGTGAAATGTTTTAACAACCGCCTATGAACTAAAGATTAAAAGAAAATAGAGTATTCAAATAAAGAATATGAAATAAAAATGTTATCATAAAAAAGAAAAATAGAGCATGAAAAGAAGGAATATAAAATATGAAATAGGAATATAACATTAAAAGGTCCACAGTATAGAAAAAATATATATAGAAAAACTTTCCACTATGTACAAATAATTAAATAAAATTGAAATGGAAATGTCCAGTCATGAGCCTAACAGCATAACAGTGTGTAAAGTGTGTGTGCAAATGTGCATGGATAACTAAATGCATTTATAATAACTAAAGTGCATGTACTGTAGAACCTTAGTTATTATTATTATTATTTTAATTCAGTTAAAATATAATAATTAACTTTTCCCATTTTTTTCTTTTAAAAATATAATTTGGTCAGATTTTTTTTAAAGATGTTTGCGACTATTTATTTATTATTTTATTTATGTATTTATTTATTTATGAGTAATATTTTTGGGGAAAACTCACTCCGCGGATGTAATACCGCTTAAACAATGAACCGCAATCCTTTCCATCTCTTTATTAAACTCTTCACTGTGGACTCACAAAATGATTATATGCATGTTTTAATCTCTACACGTTTCCCATCTCGTGTTTCCTACAGTGTTATACCGTATTTACACACACGTGACATTCCAGGTCGTGTGTTTATGTACATCAAGTCATTTATAACAAACAACACACAAATAATGGAGTGATTTTGTTCTCATAGCAGCGTCTTGTGTGTGTGTGTGTGTGTGTGTGTGTGTGTGTGTGTGTGTGTGTGTGTGAGTGTGGCTGGATGGGGGTATAACTGTGTGTCAGGACAGCTGAACTCATCAGTCTCCTCAGCACCGTGTGACTGACGTGAGATCGATGTGTGTGCTGTCAGCTGTGATCCACAGGGTATGATAGCCTTCAGCAGGGATGATTAGACTCAATAAACAGCTCTGATCCAAACCACAGGGACGAGTGCTGGAGCACGAACGCCGACTCTTATGCAACAGAATCGCAACAGAACCGCAAAAAGTCTGCGTTCTCGCTCTGCATTACCGCTGTGGTGTGTCTGTTCCATACCGTGGATGTACGCAGGGTAGCGTCACAGCATCATTGTGCCATTTACACTGCAATTATGAACCTACAAAACTTGACAATGATTTGCTGTTTCATGAGGGTCAAATTATTGTCCGGCATCAAGCAAAGAAAACAACTAAGGAGATTTAGATAAACAGAGACTGGAATGGGGTCCGGAAATGATTTTGGAAATATCCAGATTCAATAATAAATTTTTTGTCCGATTTTGTTACAATTGTAAGACTTAAGTAATAACGAGAAATTTTAGACCTTAGCTTTATTCAAGAGCTTCACAATTGAACTGAACATGAGGAATTAAATGTAGCGCCTTCCTTAAAACATTACCTTTCTCACTTTATAAACCAAGCGCAGAATTGAAACACTACAGAATAACTGCACATAGTTTAACATTTAACTGACTCTGTCATCCACCACAATTATTATTCCTAAACAAACTTAGCAAATGATTGACTTGTACAGGAGAGGTTTAAAATGTTAAGAGCACCACCTGTAGGATTATAAAGAAACGGCGACGTTTTATTGCCCCAAACATCTCCAAAGTCTTGAGCGGTTGTGAGCACGCGGGCTTGTGCGGTTTCTAACATTCACATTTTGAGACTAATTAGTGCCCGCGGTGTTTGAAACCGGTGCCATGAATAGTGTTTTGAGACTGTTTCACTCCTGGAATGGCATAACGATGCGTTTCTGTCGCAGCACTCAGAAGCTTGTGCAGGCTGCACACAATCGCTTCACGTCCAACATGATCAGTCATGGCTGACCAAGCTGAAAAACAGCCAATTCCAGTCACTGTCTGATCGACCGGTTCTTCTCTATTATAAATGTAATAAATAATTGAAAAAATCGATTTTAGAGTCAGTGTAGCGATACATGAATTGGCAAGCAAAAGAATCACAATTCATAACTGAATCGATTTTTCCCCCATCTCTAATAAGCAAATATATATTTTCCCCAAACAAGCTTGTTCTCTAAATCCTATTTTACATTTTAACCAAGAATGTTCATTTCATCCGTGAAGGTTTTGAAGAGGTGTGGGGAGATCCAGGACCAGGTTCAAAGTGAGTCCGAAATGGGTGGGCAAGTCAAAGATCAGAACCATTCATCCATATCGAGAACTCCAGCAAGTCACCTTCGTCCGTGCATTGCACCAGCGATCAGGCTGTTTTCTACAGTAGAAGAAGGAAATACTTCCCGTCACCATTATTTTTTTACAACCTCAAGACCTGTTTAGCGTGACCTATGGCCAGGTTGGAGTCAATACAGGTAACATCCTGAGACTGGACCCGTGTCAGGCAGTCATCCATGTCATGAAATACAGTAAATGTCAGTGAGAAGTGATGAAGCTTCCCAGATGATTGAGAAACATCTTCCAAAATGACACAGCAGTCCAGTTCTCTAATGAAATGTCATGTGAAGGTCATGTAAGAGTGAGGAGCTCCCTATACTGTAGCATCCCTACTGAGCAAAAAAAAAAAAAAAAAGACAGATGCAGTCCCATAACGTACGTATTAGGTAGTTAACGGCTATGGAAAAGAACTTCTATAGATACACTATATAGCTGTGTGGAAAGGATTCTATAGAAGAGCTTTGGTGATGGTTTGGGAATAAAGTAAAAGTTTGATGCCAGATGCCCTTACTGACACAACCTTGCCCATTTATCTGAGCTTTGGACGGCACTAACAGTGCAGTGGCTTGTGCAATCCTGACTGCCTGGGGTCGGTTTCTTGACTGGGAATCGAGCCCAGGGCACGCCAGCGTAGGTGCCAACGGCTCACCACTAATTCACTAGGGATCCCTGAGAAACCCCCGAATCTCCTGTTTTAATCTGGACCATTAAATTAAATAGGACAGACTTTTTTTTCCTGGTTATTATGTAGCTAAATTATTATTATTAATTATCTCTAACGGAATTATGTAATATTGTAAACAGCTTAAAAGGAATCGCATGGGCATGAAAGAACTCGATGAAGAAATGGCCGGAAGGCTTCCCGCCAGCACCTGGAGTGATATATTGCACAGTGTGGGTTTTTAGAAAGAATCTACAATCCATCATAGTCCAGGCAAACTATTTTTAAATTATTGGCAAGAACGAGAAGAGCTCATAGGGAACCTGTTGATTTTTTTTTTTTTTTATAGTAGTGCAGACATGAGGGAATTTTACATTTTCGAGGTTCAATAAAACATGCGTGCCTTTTCAAAAATTCTATAATTATAGTTCTACAGAACTAGTTTGGAATTTGTAGAGTGTCAAAAGTAGTGTATAGTTCAAATCCAGTTCAATAAAGTTGAGTAAAATCATGGATCTCAAACCAAAAGTGACATAAAAGTTTATTGGAGGTCTTGCAAGGTCTATAGACCTGAGGTAAAATCGTATAAAAATATGTTAAAAATGTACAAAAAAAAAAATCTTAAAGAAAAATTCCATTTGAAATTTTTTGAAAGTTTTTAACTCCAGAGTCAGGTGTTAAAAACACCTCAGGTCTGTGTGCATGTTTGAGTTTGTATGTTCTCACCATGCTTGAAGGCTCAAAGGTTTCTTTCAGGTACTCCGGTTTCCTCAGGGATTCCAGAAATGTATTGCCGTAGATTAACTGTAGTGTGAGTGTGAGTGAGTGAGTGAGTGAGTGAGTAAGTGTACTTGTACCCCCCGCCTCATGTCCTTGGGGATAGGCTCCAGGCTCCCATGACCCCATGAATCTTATGAGGATAAGGTGGTGCAGACTTTTTCTTATAAAAAAAAGTAAAATAAATAAAATAATGCAAAATAAGGACAATAATCAAGAGGGAAAGACAGTCCAAGTACGCCTGACTATCAGTAGAGGTATAGCATGAGACATGGCCGTGTGACATACAGTAGTTATAGTCTAATGGGTCTGGTGGAAACTAAAGTGCAAGACGGAGATATTCTAGACCAAAGCGGACCATGAATTTGTCTTTTATCAGTCAAGTCAAGTCAGATTTTCCAATTTGCCATTCTGTGAAAACCTCATGGTAACCACATTTCCCAGCTGTGTTGTTCTAGCTGTCCACATGATACCAGACCTCTGACCTTCGTCCTTCTTTTTTGTGTCAGTTACAGAAAGCCGAATCCCAGACACGCTCCCCCGTTACTCGTCCTCGGCCACCTACCTGCCTGTCAATTACCAGCTCCTTGACTCCGAGTCATCATTCCTGCTGAAGGAGGCCACTCAGGACTTCATGCGCAACTCGAGTTTCCTCTCGAGGACCGAACCCTTCTTCATTCACCAGGCCAGGAAACCTCCCACCCTTAGAGCCAGCTACGGATCGCTCTCTGTTGAGCAGCCTGTTCCTTCAGAGCTTCTTCAGCCACCAGGCTCTTTCATCACCTCGTCCACTCTCTTCACCTTCAACTGGAAGGTTCAGACCTACATCCTGAAATTGAAGATCCACCTGGACAAGCCCAGGATTCAGGTGCTGTTTTATGTCTCTGGGAGGGACTGGGATGACTACAGTGTGGTGGACAAACTACCCTGCGTGCGCATGTTCGCATTCCATGAAACGCAGGAAGT
Source organism: Clarias macrocephalus (assembly GCA_011419295.1). Classification (NCBI taxonomy): domain Eukaryota; kingdom Metazoa; phylum Chordata; class Actinopteri; order Siluriformes; family Clariidae; genus Clarias; species Clarias macrocephalus. Next base: position 24,601 of record JAAGKR010002511.1, on the reverse strand, counting down.
ACGCGGGAGCTGCCGCCTGCAGGGGGAGCTCGGACTATGCGTCGCAGAGCTGGAGCCTCCCATATCGTGGTTCGCTCCGCCCACCGTCATACCCGGGCGGCAAAAAATCTCAGATTTTCCTGAGGGAAACCCAGTGGCCCTGTATTATTCTTTAAGGGCAGCACAAAACGGCCAGTGTCCCGGGAAGGATCCAGGGTTTAGGAATCCTGAGCAGCCAGGGAGCCAGGAAGACACATTTACATCTGCCACGTCGACTCCCATGAAGAGGATTGGAATCGTCCGGTTGTTTAGGACTCCCACCATCCCGGAATTATCCGAACAGAGAGTGGATGGGAATTTCGCGGTTCTCGTGCCGTCGGAGCCGGTGCGACCGAGGGAAAGCGTATCAGCTTACGTCGCCACTTCTCCATACTCGCCTGTGGAAATGTTCACGCTGAGGTAAGAAATACCTGTTCGCTGTTGATGAAAATAACGTTATACAGCCGCAGAGTATTAGCACTAGTGTCGCACTGTGTTTTTTCATGAGGTGACAAAAGTGTACGTGGACGCTGTTTTGTCCATTTAAACAGAACGTTTGCTTGAAGTTCTTTAGGCAGGTGACCAAAGAGCCTTGTTTTTGAGACTGGCTGAGCCAGGTGGCGTTACCGCGATGTGGCGACACGACTTTTTAACCACTCAACTGGAATGAATTAAACATGCTGTGTGCATCACTTTGTGGATCTGAACTGCTAAACTGAGTCCAGAGTTGTTGAGCTATATACATTTTTGCACGCCTCAATAAAATTTGTATACATTTTAAAATTGACTCATTGCCGATCAATAATAAAAAAAAAAGGCAAATGTTTTCAGCTCTACACCTTCCTTACACATTATTTTTTGTATTTGGTTTGCTTAGTTTTATACGAAATAGCAAAACCCATTTCAGTCTAATTTCATTTAATTCATTAAAAAACAGCCCTTGGTACATGACTTATACTTTAGTGGCAGACTTTGACGATTTTGTACTTCTATAAAACTTTTTTTTTTCCCCCCAGAACAGCCCTGAGGAATTCCATGACTGTTTAATTAATTGTTCATTTTTTTTTTCACTTCTGCTTTCCTCTGTGGTTATTCCGTTCATTACAGTTTGGCCACGTTACTGTATCTTTACGGTACGGCGTATCCCGACTTGGTGTAGCCCAGACCTTTGCTTCATCTCCATCCTCGAGGGAAAACATCTAGCGGGTCCTTAATTAGAGTTTGCAGATGTGACTAAGTGATTCGGGTAATTAACACACAATGCAAATGAGGATGTCATCAATTAGAACACGAGGCCATTAGCATAACGACTGCCGGTGCGTCGCATTGCACTCACAGCGGGCGAGAACGTTTATAAACCATCAGAGGCAACATCGGGGCAAGAGGTCAAGCCTATCTGTTAACGTTTATGAAGAAGGAGCAGCTAAGCTACAGTAGCTGGTTAAGTGAAGGGCAGAGCTGAAGGAAGTCACTCCTGCTGCCGTGTTATTCAGATTGAGATGCTGAGATTTTAAGGTATTGGTATGAATTAAAGTGTAGCAGTATTGTGGACTGGCTAACTGTGTACATTGATGCTACTAGCGTAACTGCATTTTTATTATTTATTATTACTTTGTAGTAGCTAAGCTATTTTGAAAGTAATGTAACCTTTTCTTGAACAATTTACTTTTTCCCAGCAAATATTAATAAACTGTAAAAAAAAAAAAAAAACTTTCTAAACAAAGCGTAGCGGAGTCTGCCCGCTTTTTCCTTTGAGAGTAGATTTTAAATAGAAAAGAAAAACAAAATGTATTACAGGTATTATGTATAATATCCAAAAAAAAAAAAAAAGTTATTCCAGATTTCTTGCAGTTTGACATGGTCTCATTAGCATTAGTATTATCTTATAGTATGCATTATAAGTAGCTACATGTTTTTTTTTTTTTTTGGTTTAGTTTGAAGAGTTGCACAGTTTTCATAACTGGTAACAATCAGCAACCAATTAATTATTAAAAGTTAATAATCGTGAACCAGTTTTTTCTCAGTTCATAATTTTTCAGAAAAATTATTAAGCAATAAATTAGATTTAAGTTTAGAAATTTTCCCCATGTCTCATTTTAAAAAATTGCATAAACTGCAAGTGTGCCCACGTGTGGTGTAACAGATGTGTTACAGAGAAGCATTATGCAAAACAAACATCAAGGAAAGAAATCTTCATTTTTTTGTTGCCATTTAAACGTCCCTAGTTGTTGCTCTGGAGCTTAATAAAAAATGTTACACACCGTTACACACACTTACACACAGTTACACACCGTTACACACACTTACACACAATTACACACCGTTACACACACTTACACACAGTTACACACACTTACACACAATTACACACAGTTACACACAGTTACACACAGTTACACACACTTACACACAGTTACACACAGTTACACACAATTACACACCGTTACACACACTTACACACAGTTACACACACTTACACACACTTACACACAATTACACACAATTACACACACTTGCACACAGTTACACACACTTACACACACTTACACACACTTACACACAGTTACACACACTTACACACACTTACACACACTTACACACAGTTACACACACTTACACACACTTACGCACACTTACACACAGTTACACACACTTACACACAGTTACACACACTTACACACAGTTACACACACTTACACACAGTTAAACACATTTAAACACATTTAAACACACTTACACACAGTTACACACACTTACACACTTGGTTTCGATTGTAACAACACGCACTACAGCATGCATCTGTTTAATACTGTATCATCTGCACTGTAAAAATAAAGTATAGACAGATGATATTTCGGCATCATTACCTACTTTCACTCTGTGAAAATGTATTTTTTTTAATTAAAAGGTGATGGTTTAGAGACACAGAAACGCCTCCGGATTTGTCTTTAATTAGGTTAATCAGTTCGTTCAGGAATTATTCAGTGACCCAAATCAAAGCAATTATTTTAATGACATGGATTTTTTTTCTCTTTACATATCTTTATTTGTGTGTGTGTGTGTGTGTGTGTGTGTGTGTGTGTGTGTGTGTGTGTGTGTGTGATATTTGACTGCCAGCCAAATCCCCCTTATGATTGCCAGCTTCACAGCTGAGAGACGAAGATAGTCTCTTGGCCTGTGGGTTTGCATAAGAAACTCTGCCAGATGTGTGTATATGTGTGTGTGTGTGTGTGTGTGTGTGTGTGTGTGTGTGTGTGTGTGTGTGTGTGTTAGAGTGTATATGCGTACTGTAGGTGTGGGCGTGTGATCTGCAAACCCTTTGTGGTTCAGAGTGTAATAATTCGGAGCTTTTTTCATGTACAACATAATTATTGCTTCAGAAACCCTGCTTATTAATTTTTTCTTTCTTTCGTGCTTTATTTTAAGAAATCGTCTTTGTACGTGAGAAAATAAGCCCCTGGGATGAGCCGGACTTTAAATCCCGCTGTCCATTCACGCCGCCGCTCTCAGACACGGGCAGGAAGGCGTCACGGGTTTGAACAGGCTTGTCATGAGTCCGAAGGGCAGCGAGCGACCTGTAACTCTTAATCAAACGCCGCGCAATTAAAACCGCACCTTAGGCAAAGCTCTGATATTTAACGATGAAATATAATCCGTTAAACGTCAGGAATTTCACTGTGAGGACACTCGGAGACACTTTGACAGGATGTATGAATCACGGCGTCACGCTCGGGAGCCCGATCAATCATGCGTTATTACAGGGCGGGAGAACAGACAGAGCGGAGGGAGAGGAAGGAGAAAGTTTGCTCAGGCTGCTAGACGAGGACTTGTTAATGTTAGACGAGATATAAGGGCTGTACTGAGAGCAATGCAGAAGTGGGCAGAACGGTTTTTTTGAACCACGAAGATTATTATTCGAGTCACTATTCCTCTATACAGTGGTACTACGCAAACATTGTCTCCATCACGAGAGCTTGATCAACAACATCAACAACAACATCAACAACAATGAGCTCCTCTCACTGACGTGGCCAACCGGCACCTCCCAGCTCTCCTCGGATGCAGCCACAGACGCACAGGAACGGGATGTGACGTGGAACACAGCTGCCTTTTTTTCCCTCTTTGGCGTCAGGATCCTGAGCGCTGGATCTATCAGAGAGTGAAAGTGCCGCGGGAGCTTGTGCCGTCCTTTCGTGATCAAACGACTGCGTTCACTTCTTGCCTGGGGACTCAAGTCCCTGGGGCTCATGACATCACACCGCTCACATGCCATTCTTCGCATCTTTGGCGTCCATCACGCAACTCTACTCTTTAGAGTTAAACTCCTTGTAGAAAGCAACGTTCTTTAATTCAGTAAATACAGAGAAACTGGAACTGTTGGAAAGTTCCAGTTTATATATTTTTTAAATATACTGCGCTCACGACCTCCCAAACCTTCGCCACTCGGTCTAATCCCGAGTGATCTGTAAAGTTTTATTTTCCAAGCCAGGCTCACCGGCCTCCCGCTGCCGCGTGCTCCTGATCCTGGCGTGGCGCAGCGTGGAGAAGCGTTTCAGCCCGGCGGTGTGACTCGAGCGCCTCCTGTAAACCACCTCCTGTGGCAAACTTCAAAAACAGCAATCACCCGGTGCCTGAAGTAAACACTCCAGCTCCTGCGAGCTGAGCACCAGGCTTCTGAGCTGCTTATCTACACACACAGACACACACGTACTCTCACACACACACACACACACACACACACACACACACACACACACACACACACACACCAGTCATGTTTTGCATGGCAGTTTGCACACATTATAAACAAATAAATGTACTTTCGACGGGGTGTTTAAAACACCAGATCGTTGGCCCTGTTCTCGCCCACACGGGGTCAACGCCGAGGCTGGTGCTGTTCAGGGAACTCCAGACCTCTTAACGAGGCAGTTTACTCCGGCCACGGCGTATCATCATTAAATGAACGAGGTCACGCATGCTCGGAATTAACATAACCACTCCGGGAGCCATGCCTCGCTGAAGACCGTTAGACCTCTAACTAGTAGAACCAGCGGGGCTGTGATGCTGTGGGAGGGGAATTTGTTTGTTTGTTTGTTTGTTTGTTTGTTTGTTTGTTTGTTTGTTTGTCTCAGGTTGTCCTCTTTGAAGGAAAGCGTTACTCTATATCAGTTTAAAAGTTTTTTCTCATCACCTTAATCCCATTTCTGTTGTAGTGGGCGTGGTTTCATCCATGACTCCGCCCTCAATCACAGAATGACAAAAAAAATAATTATTGAACACTGGCGATCGTAGTCTTGGGGCTGTAGGCAAACATTTTTGCATGGGACTGATCCAGACAACATTCAACACCATTATCCTTATAAATAATCAATATGTTTCTCAATAAATACGGTTCTTGGGGGCCCCCTACTGGCCAGGAGCCTCAAGCAATAAGTAGTCTGTTGACAAAGATTAGACAGATAAATAGATAGATACATTAATGATCCCAAAATAAACTCAGGTACATATTTGAGGTTTAAATCTTTTGTTGAGAGGTTTAATAATTCTGCATGTGGTTCACGATGTGGTCCATGTCACGCCCTCATTACTGGGTATTCTTTCAAACATACCTGATTTTCAATATCAGTATATAACAAGAAAGCTTGAGTTGTTGTCACGGCAACTAACTTTTTACCTTTTTTTTTTTTTTTTCACCCAGAAGATTTTCAGCTCACTTTTTTCTTTCATTATAGCCACTAAAGTCAATAAACCTCCAGATACCTTGCAGTGAACAGCTCCGTCCTTCCTCTCTCTCTCTCTCTCTCTCTCTCTCTCTATCACACTCTCTTTCCTCTATAACTGATATAATAGGCGTATAGTTATAGGGCACAGCGATCGGCTGTGCATCGACTCCGCCGTTAGTAATCTTTTTCTATCGAGCAGAGGAAAGTCATTTCGCTTTTATGTTTTTATGCTTCACCTTTTCTCCATCTCTAATCTCTCTAATAGCCATTACAGTCTCCCAGGGCACAGCGGAACAGCGGTGCACTTTGCAATAAGCATTTGGGTGTAGATCGATAGCTAAAGCTTCATACCTCCTGCTCTGAGTGTGTTATATCCTTCGTGTGTGTGTGTGTGTGTGTGTGTGTGTGTGTGTGTGTGTGTGTGTGTGTGTGTGTGTGTGCCGCGGGGGATGGCGAGGAAGTTCCTTACGTCCTTTAATAAGTTTGGCGTATCAGCGTTTCTTTGCAGTTTTAGATCTGTAGATTCTCAGCTCTCTTCCCTCATCTGCAGTTGAATCTAAACCAGAGCGATTCTCATCTCAATCAAATCGAATCAGGTGCGGGTTTAGGTTCAGGTCCTCTTTCTGAGAATTAGGTGAACCCACAATACACTCACACTGTCTTTAATAGGAGAATTTAGAGCATGGCTTTTAATTAATTTGGAGTTTTCGGATATCAGAACAAGGTCAATACATATATACACACACACACACAGCTATGTGTCTAAGATTTAGGCGAAGGATTGAACTTTTTCAGCTTCTGGCTGAATTCTCCGTATGAGACCACTTTCTTCTTGGCCAAACCCAATTAAATGTGTTTTTGGTTTGTGACATGGACCAGACTTTTAAGCACCTTCAAAAAATCTTGGTATTGTTGAGGATCCAAAAAGCTTAAAGTTACCCGACACCTCACTTTGTCCAAGTTTCATGATTTGTGGGTGTGAGGTTCTCCTCATTTTTCATGGTTTTATCAGCTATGTGAAAAACAACCTGAAAGCATATCTGCACCACCACCGCCACCACCACCAGGCCAACCCCCAGCTACAGTGTTCCTGGGGTTGAATGTTTCAGCTTTACACCTCCAAACACACCTATAATCAAAGTTTCCCTCCAGAAGGCTTTTTCTTTCATCTATGCGCTCAGGTGCAAAGTTTAGCCGAGTTTGAATCAAGGTGCTGATTTCAGAGCAGGGGCTTCGTTCTTGGACAGCAGCCTCCCAGTCCCTGGTGATCTCAAAGTGACTCGTCTTCTAAGAGCTTCCGGTTGACAACAGCCCTGTGTCGTGGTGGTTCCTGGGGTGTTCCTGAAACATCTGAACCATCTGCGTTTCCTCTCAGTAGAGGATTTGTCAGTTTCAGGTCGTCTTCCAGACCTTGGCAGAGTGTCTCCACCTCCCCTATCTTGTGCTTACAATAGCTGGATCTGATCTCGGGATCTAGAGGAAGTTTAGAACCGTCACTGAGAGACCTTCCTGGTTTCTCAGATCTGCACTGAGCTCTCTGGACTTTCCTGAGAGAAGAATCAGAGAATCTACCACATGGAGTCCATCATCATCATCATCATCATCACTAACAGGAAGTTCAGAAGACTTGATCCTTCTATTAATGATGCAGGTTGTACAATCCATCTGCCTGAGGGGGGGAAAAACAGTTGAAAGATCAATACTGGCATGACATTCACGTTCAAGATGAGTGTGTGTTCACTTCTGACCTCAACTGTAGCATGAAAAGAGCTGAGAACATAAGAAGAATATAAGAAGTGGCTTTCTTCTCAGGCTTGTGGTTAAGGGCAGTAGTCAAGATGCTATTTTTGTTACTGTAAAAAAAAAAAAAAGTCAGATGCTTCTCTTAGAGAAAAAACTAACAACCTGACACGAGCGAGCTTCACGTCGGAGATCCTGACGTTAATGGTACAAAACGGTTTACTGAGGGTTGAAGCCCCAGTGAGGCAATGTGGTGGTGCTGGGGTTTGAAGGTGGAACCTTCTGGTCAGTAGTTCTGATCAGAACGTCCCGCCAAACTAACAGTGACATCCTGGGAGACCCGCGTGATGTCGGTAAGTCTTCACCCACTGAACATATCTGAAGTAGTTTTGTTAATGGAAACCCAGAAGCCCTAGTGAGCGAGCAAGAGAAGAAATGACACGCATGTGGAAATGAAACTAATCTGTTCTGATTAACATAATTCCTTTCCAGCAGTGACTGCAGTGGTGTAATTAGGAAGGTTACGAGTCATTGGCGATTCAGTACAGGGCCGTATTAAGCCCGTTTGGATGTAAATGAAATCGCTGGGCCGAGGACGCAAATCAGATGGAGGGGAAACCGCTACTGTCCTCGGGACACATGTGCATGAGGACGGAGAGACAAACAAAGGAATGAGAGAGAGAGAGAGAGAGAGAGAGAGATTGCATTAAAGGGACACACTCTGCTCGTTTACTGGAAACGGGAAGCCTGGTCGGTCTGTAATTGTGAAGGTAAAAGAAAGCAGATTTGTTTGTTCGTTCAGATCAATGGGAACGATCCCAATTTGTCTGACACAGGCTCCACGACAAAAAAGAGAAAAAATCTACCGCACTCACATGCCTTCGACTCGGAGCGCCGAGTTACATTCCAGAGTTATGTAAAGCCAAACGAGATTTAATAAGAATACGAGGCGCGAGCCGAGCCGAGCCGCCGTAAATCTGATTATTGTGGCGGTTTTTCATACGCCTCGAGGTTATGGATTCCTGCAGGAGGAAACCCTTCTGCTCATCCCCGCCTCCTTTTGTCAGGGCGCTTTGAAATCCTGTGTTTGAGGATGGAACCAGTCGTGTAGCAAAGTTTGACGTTTTTGAAATGGAAATAGGCCACGGGTTCAGGAAGTGTGTGTGTGTGTGTGTGTGTGTGTGTGTGTGTGTGTGTGTGTGTGTGTGTGTTGTTCAGTGGATTCGTGTTTACCGTTCACACACTCCCCGTGCATTTCTCCTTCCTTTTCCACAGCTTGAAATGAGCGTTTTTTTACTCCATCAGTCACAGCGGGAGGTAGATGAGAATTTTCATGCGTACGAAGCTTTTAAGCAACACTTAAAAAACGAACGAATGGAAAAATGTAAATTATATACAGACGCTTATTATGCAGGGAATAAAACCCTCAGCGTGGTGGGTTTTTACAGAAAACTAACGAGTGCTAGAGTTGGTACACTTCAAGTTTGTACCAGTTTACGATTGCATTAATGTCTGCGGAACCGGTTCATTCCGGTTCTTATTGAAGTCACAGTCGCTTTCAGATTTGGAGCTGAAACTTGAGACTCCTTCCATAAATTTTAGATAACAACAACAACAAAAAAAAAAAACATCTCCTTTCTCAAATCCACCATATCAATGATTAAACATGTTTATTTTTTTTGTATTCTCATCCCCGAGAGTTAGCCGCTGCTACAGAAACGCTAACGTATCGGAGCGCGCGCGCTAACATGAAGCGGAGGACTGCTGTTGTATTAAATTAATCATCTCACATCTGGCAAATCAGAGTCCAGACCGGCGCGGAGTTCGTCCCCAGTTCGATTAGTTTGCTTTTTCACATGGCGGCGGTGATCTAGCCTGTGGATTAGCCTCAATTTAACACTTAAAAAGGAACAAACCGGGGTGTTTATCCTGATTGTAAGGGAGAGTACTTCAGAAAGCAGTTTAGCACTAAAAGCATGTCCCGACCCTGTTCTGAGCGAAACAAAACGAAACGACAAAAAAAAAAAAAACATGGTGCAGAGGCTTTTACTTCAACGATACTGAAACACACTGCTGCAGTTTAACGGCTCGGCCGAGTTAAAGCGCGTCAATTATTTAACAACGACAAGCTCTTAAACAGCGATTGTCTCCATGGTGTGGGTTTAACTGGGAGACTGGAGCCAGTCACTGATCCGGCCAGTCACCTGAGGTCAGATCAACAGATTATTGAATTATCACATCTATCAGATCTACAGTGTGAGAGCAACAAATCGTTAAAAATGTCATTTATGCATTATCAGATCCATCACATTATCAGATCCATCCAAATTTAAGGTCGACCAGATTATGAGATCTATGAGATAATCAAACCTAGTACCCCATCAGCCCTGCAGTATAACTTCATCAGATCCGTGTAAGGAGTATCACATTCATCACATCATGCTATCAGATTATCGGCTCTATATCACGCTCAGGACTCTCATATCACAAGCTCTAGCAGATTATTAGATTTAATGAATTATTCGATTCATTAGATTAACAAATCTCTCACCCTCTACCATATCATCTCTACCAGAATATGAGACTCATCAGATTAATAGGTCTATCAGATTATAAAACATATCGAATTATTCAGTCTATCTGATTCATACATTCATTTGAATATTTGACCTATCAAATTTATCACATTAAGTTATCTATCAGATTATCTGATCAATCACCACATCAGGTTATAAGAATAATGAATAATTTAACAAAGTATTAGATTAATTAGATTATTTAATCCATCATTTTATCAGATCAACCAGTTTATGAGATCTATCATAATAATTATTAATCAATTATTAAATTATTATTATGTATTATTTATTTATTATTCAATTATTATTATTAATTATTAAATCTATCACTTATTATTGTTTTTTTTTATTATATACAAATGTCTTTATCACATCGTAAAATTCTTTAAATAACGAGCTACTAATCCAATGAGATAATAACATAAAATTAGCATAATAAGAGTAAGCGGTAATAAAAAAAATATATCTTAAAATGAATGAATAATAAGTCATGATGACGAGTTACTAAGCCGTAATAATGTTTTAGTCTTGTGTAACAACACAGTAATATAATGAATTATATATAATAGTACGTTGATTAGCGGATAAAGAGTCACTGAAGTAATACCTTGTGAAGTAATCAGCGAACTGGTTCTAACGAGCAGTAACATGGACGAAAGCAATTAGAGTGATGAAAAACTCACACTATGTACAAGCAAGGAAAGGGATAATGATGATGCGGCATCACCAGCTAATACACGCTGCAGGAGTATCCTAGCGCTTCATCATGAGCCGATCGTTCTTTCACTCTGTGTACAAACAAGTGACACGTTAAAGGAATAACCAGAACAGATATCTGCATTAAGTTCAGCGTGATGGCAAACATCACTCAGGTAACCGTAGCTCGCTGCTGTACATTACATATACATGATATATGAAAGGTGTTCAAGTCAACGCGGGACTTTTCTGTTATTTCAGGATAACAACAAAAAAAAAAAAGTCCCTCGACGTCTGCTACAGTGATGCACTTATCCCAGTATTTCACCATCAAGGTAGAACGTAATGATCAGACGGGCTGCTCCGTGTCGGAAACGCCGGCCTCCCAGGAACTCCTTTAAAGCCCAAACATGTGGAAATGGCTAGAAGCGAGGTCAGGACTGAACGGTACGTGATAAATGTTTTACCGCGGCTCATCACCGTAAGTCTTCTGTAAATGTCAGTCGCTTTCACGCCTTCATTCACCATTGAATTGAATCACAAAGTCCCGGTTTGACCTGAACGGCCTTTGCGTTCATGCAGTACACGTCTGAATAATTCAGACACGTCTCCGAGTTGACCGGATGATTCCTCGCTGCAGCTCGGCTGTTCGTTCCGCGCTCTGTTTATGGATTTGTTTTGTTCACCCGCCACTGCACAGGCTGTAGAGTGTTTGCATGCTGAGCATCGAAATGACACCAGAGCATCTCATCTATCCTTAATGAGAGAGGTAGTCTCTGCGTCTGTGTGTGTGTGTGTGTGTGGATGTGGATGTGTATGTGTACGCACGCTCATGCTCTCGTGCACATGCTCATCAAGCAACAACATGGCTCATCTAGAATCAGACGACGCCCTGAGAGCCGCGGCTTCATCTCCAAAATGCGAAGCATGACTGCACACATTATGAGAGCCGCCGGCTCATTATGCACACTGCTGAACAGCGCTGCTCGAGTTAAAGCGCGGGGAAGAAAAAAAAAAATCTCTCTTCGGAGAGAATGTGCACCTCATTTAAATAAGGTCACTCATTTACTCTCTTTCGGAAAGAACTTTTAGTTACCGCACTTTCTGGAATCTGAGACGCTCTTTGTTTTTCTGACACGGCGCATGAAACGCCGCGCTGGTGTTCCTGACCTCAGGATGACCTTTATGTATTCGGCGTACTGTACGAGCCCCTTATTTCACTAGTTTCACTTTCATTCTTCCTCATTAAAAAAAAAACACTCAGTTTATTCAGTTTATATCTAAATATTGAATAAGCTCGGTGATATTTACCGAGCCACCCTGGAAGCTCCGCCCCTTTCCCTCCGTGTCATGTTATTAATCATTCGGCTGACCTTTACGCATAAATGACGTGACATTTTCCTCCTCTGTCGCAATCTTTTGAGTGAAATTAAATATATTAGTGTAAATTCGGCTTGTGCTAACGTTAGCGAAATCGCTGGATTCTCAGTTGCTGATTGGTCGAGAATCTGATCGTTGCTCTGTAGGTGCTGTAGGTCCAGCTGTAACATAAACAACAGGTTTCTACTAATCAATTAATGAAATAATTATAATTGAGCAGCTTATACATGGCTACATCTGGATCTTTAACAACAACAAACCTTTTTTTTTTCATTGACGTTTAATTCATGTTTGGAGAAGTTTGGAGAGTCTCCAGTGTCATCAGCATATCGCTATAATGAGGTAGGCAGCATGGCGGTGTAGCGGTGACACTGTGACCTCGCGCCTCCAGCGCCCAGGGTTCGAGTTCCGTCTCAGGTCTGTGTGTTTATGCTTGGTGGGTTTTGTCCAGGTAGTCCATGCAGATTAGGTTAAGTGGCGTTTCCAGTTTGCCCTTAGTGTGTGAGTGAGCGTGTACTTGTTTGCCCGCGTTCTGGGCGTAGCCCACATCGTGCCCCGAGTCCCCTGGGATAGGCTCCAGGATAAGCGTTATAGAGGATGAGCGATTAATTAAGTGAGTTATAACAAAGTGTTCAAATTTTAATTAACAATTAATCAACGTCGTCAAATAAAATTGATAATCAAATGAGTTGACGGTGAATGTAATTGACGATTAGTTCATGACATCATCGTGCTTGATTCCCGCGTGTGAACCGTGAACTCCCTGGCATGTACTGTAGGTGAGAGGCTTACTGGAGTGAAGTGAGTAATAGTGTAGTAATAACACCTTCACCAGCAAAACAGCGTGGGAAAAAAAGCGTTTCACTCTTAAATCAGAAGAAAAAGCTGGCGAGGGCGTGGCCAAGCACCGCGCCCCTGTGAAAGACTCGCGAGAGTCAGGCAAGTGGGAAAGGATTTACACCCGAAGAGGAGGTGGATAATTAGTGACTGTGTGGGTACCTCACTCTCAGGTGGTTCACACTGTACATCGCGTGACCCCGCCCTCACCACTTGACCACGCCCCACTAAAACTCAAACCTCAAGCTAAATTCAAAAGCTGATTGTATTACCGGGAGCCTCATTAGTGTCTGTGGACAAAACACGAGTAGGAAACATCCTCGGCTACATGACAACGCTTTGTTTTCCTTTTAGCAGAGCGGATTTAGCGCGTTGTTACTTACAGCGTACATTAATACTTACGGGATATTTACGGGCGAACGTCGCTCTTTCAGTGCTTTTTTTTTTTTTTACGCAAACACATTTGTATCCCGAGCCCTTGTCTGTGATATATTTAAGGCAGAACAGAGCGGCGTTATCTTTTACATTCAGCTGTGTGTCCGGCTCTACGGCCCCGTGATGAACTCCTGCATTATTAATAACTCGGCGCTCTTAAAGGTTACGACGGTGTTGGGAAACGTTGCGTGAGGATTTACTGCGCGCCAGCCAGCCAGCAACCACCAACTCCGGTGTCTTGTCTCGCGCTTCACGGCGAAGACTGATGTCGTCTCTGGTGTAGCGTGTGATAATAAGCGCTGTGTGTTTTTAACTCACCGCTCTGTCGTGGCGCGATGCCAGCGTGAGCATGAGCGAGTCCCCCACTGAGCTTTTTATTTAGCACTAAATTGATCTCTGGCTCTTTGCTCTTGCCATCTTTTTTTTTTTCCCCCCGGGAGATGCCAGAGAGTTTCTGCACCACCCTCCACCAGAGCTAGCATGTGTTGCCAGGCACCGGGAGCAGAATCAGTCCAATGGCAACAGATTTGAGTCCAGTTCATTACTCTTCCTCTCGCTCTCTCTTTCTCTATCCTGTTCTGTTCCCCACTGCCAGACCCTCATTCTGTTTATTCTCAGCCGCTTTTAATCTGATCAAATAAAACCTGCAAGCTCAAAGTCAAAGCATTGTAGGTTCAGAGAAGACCGGTGGATCTGCCGCAGGTAAGTGTCAGCAGCTGACACCGCAGTTTCCTGCTGAAGTTCTGGGTTTATTTCTAGTCTCCTGCCTTCTGTCTTCTTCTTCTTATTATTATTCTTCCTGGTCTCCCACAGTCAGAGCTAGGGAGATTCATGAATAATTATTGCGTGTGTGTGGCTTGATCATATTGCAGAGAATCAAGCAGCTGTCACTCTTTTAATGGTGGATGTTTCCATCAAGAACAAGAAATTGTGGTATGGTGTAGCTGACGATACTGAGCTGTAATATAAGTTCACTCTCGTTATATTTGTCCCATTAGGCTAATGTTTTTTTGATCCTGGCCCCAGGATGTATTTACTTAAAGATATTTAAAGACACAATATGTTAAAACCGAAACGCACATCCATTACTTATTCATGAACTCATTCTAGAGGAGAGAAGAAAAAAAAATCACCCAGAGTTCCTGTTCTCATCTTCCTCCTGCTTCAGCTCCACTCTGGACACGAGCCCGATTCTCATTAATAGTCTCCTGGTGCCAGTTAGTCGGTGAATTTATTCCTGCGCTGCTCTAATGTAGGTTGGCCTGCAGTATTATAAGCTGAAATGATTTCTGTTTGTGATTCATTAGCATGTGCGGTCAGGATGCTTACAGCAAAAGATTAACATATTTTTAATCTACATATGTAGACCTGCTGTTAAAGACGATGTTGTTTTGATGATGAATTTCCATCACTTGTCGTGTGCTTGGAATTAGAGGTGTGTCCACTGCTGTAATCAGTACTGATCAAACTCACTCACTCCCAAATGAATCCTGATTGATCCTTCCTACTCTTAATCAAACATACCCGATGCCAAAGGAAGATCTGACCGATCGCATCAATCTCCCCTGCCCTGCCGAAACTCTCGACCAATCCCCTTGATTTCTAAGGAACTCTCACCTATCATTGCTGCTCCAGCACCTCCTGACCAAACCCATTTGCTCCCAAATGAGTCCTGACCAACCCATCAGTCTCCCACAGACACTCACGAGCAATCATGCCCACTCTCAAATGGAATTCCTATTAATATCTCCTGCTCCCACAGGCACTCTTGATCAAACCCAACCACTCCCTAAGGACTCCGAACCCATCACTCCAACCTCCACAGGCAGTTGCCCTTCTGCTCCCTTCGACACTCTCGAACACGCCCACATTCTCCCAGTGGAATTAGGACCAGTTGTCCTTACTCCTGCCTCCACTCTTGAACAATCTGCCCCCTACCAAAGGAACTAGAGCCAATCTAACTCAATCCTGCCAGACCTCTCTAATAATCCTGGCCACTTCAAAATGAATCCTGGCCAATCCTTCCTGCTCTTTCAACCATTACTGACCCAAATCCATTTGCTCCTAAATGAATTCTGAGGAATCCCTCCTGTTCCCAAAGACATTCTCGAACGATCCCACAGACTCTGAATGGAATTCCAATCAAAATCCCTCCGTCACCCACCTACACTCTTGACCAACCCGGCCATTCTCGAGGGAACTTTGACTAATACATCTTGCTCATTTTGCCCAATCCCACCCACTCACCAAAGGAATCCCTGACCAATCCTTTCTACTCCTACAGACACTCATTATCAATCCCAGTGTATGTTGCTTACCTGGAGAGGAGATGGCATCAGGGTGCACTGGGCAATGTTCTGCTATGGAAACCTTGTGTTCTGCCCTACCTAAGGCACAAACCACCTACCTAAACATTATTGCTTGCCACGTACACCCATTAATTGGAGCGGTATTCCCTGCTGGCAGTGGCCTCCTTCAGCAGGATAATTCACCCTGACACAATGCAAATTGTTAGAGGAACACGATAATGAGTTCTAAATGTTGACTCAACCTCCAAATTCTCAGGATCTCAATCAAACTGAGCATCTGTTGAATGTCTTATCCATTGCGGCCCCACGTCGCACCTTAAAGGACTTACAGGATCTGCAGCCAATGTCTTGATACCAGCGTACCTTCAGAGGTGGCAAAGGTGGAACCTGTACAAAATTGTGCGGGCGGTAATTATGTCATGGCTGATATAAATATTTTATAATATAACACCATTCGCATTAAAGTGCACAGATGCAGCTTTATTTCTGTTTAACCCCAGCTCCTACACCTTCCTTTCCTTGCTCTCTTTTTTTAAACTCTGATCTGGTTTTATTTAAAATGACAAATTTCGTTTGACCCCTCTACATTTTAGACAGCTCAGACAGTCGTTCGGATTGAAGGTAATGAATTTATTCTGCATCTACCCCAGCTATCAGTGTCGACCTCTATTCATGCAAACCCCAGATGGAAGAATATCTGAAAGCTTTTCTTTACGTCCCGAATTACATACTTCGGAATGACCTGCCTCTGTAATCCCTTTTTAATAGATTTCTTCAGCAGCACACGGATCAGTAAAACTACTTTAAATCCGTAATCAGTTCTTATACACTGACGAGCCAATCGCAGCATTAATTCATTAATACAAAAGTCCATTTAATTACTGTGCATCATGTGGAAGTCTAAAACGAGATTAAGATTTCATTGTTAGCGGGAACAAATAGCAGCCTGATATGAGGAGTTATTAGCTCTGCATAATTTGCAGACATGGTAAGGATTTCCTGTTAGCGCTGTGTTCAATTAGCAAGCCATTGATGCAGATTCTTGTTTAAAAAAAAAAATACAAAAATTACAATACATTGTTTGATGTTTCAAAAGCCAATCATTGAGGAGGATTTACTCATGCGGAACAGATGTTTCCATCTCTCGAACAAACATCTGGAGTAAATGGTTGAACATAGAGGCAATAGAAACAGCGTTCTAAATCCTAAAGACTTTCTCTTTTCATCCTGCCAAAAACACAACGTAAAGCGTAGCCTCCATTCTCCT
Organism: Clarias macrocephalus; assembly: GCA_011419295.1. Classification (NCBI taxonomy): domain Eukaryota; kingdom Metazoa; phylum Chordata; class Actinopteri; order Siluriformes; family Clariidae; genus Clarias; species Clarias macrocephalus. Next base: position 7,617 of record JAAGKR010002511.1, on the reverse strand, counting down.
CACGTAACCAATAACATGCTGGCACCGGCCCCGAGTCAGGAGGTCAGAAAATCCTGCAGCATTTTAATGCTCGGGACGAGCGCTGGACCTCGGCCCAATCAGCGCTTACTGTTTTATTAGCGGGCAGACTGCAGAACGCGAGGGCCATGTCGGCTCCCCGAGCCAATGTCTCCTTGTTATCAGATTCTCCTGCCAAGACTATCAGAACCCTGTCGAGGTTTTGACGCCTGCGATTCAGTGACCTTCTGCTCGTAGTTATATTTTTTAAACGAGCCAGTGCTTAACCGAATAAGATAAGTTAATAATATCCACAGAAGCCTGGGGGCAGGTTGAGGACGCGGTGTGGAATAAAAGTTTCAGGCACAGAAAGTTGCCTGGTGCTTTCGAGTGTAGAGCCTGACGTGGTGTCTCCGTGTACGAGACGATTTATCCTGCTGGACATTACGACAAAACGTTCCTTATAAAATATCGCATGTTTCGATATGAAACCTTCATCGGAAGGCTCAAACTACGGTGCACATTTTTCTAGATTTAGTAGCATAAAATACTGTTGTTCATTTTAGTGGATATTTTAATCAGTGCAAAACACAACTGTATTTTTTCCTCCATAGTAGACTGTCATCACGTATTACCTAGAAACCTGCTTCGGCTTTTCAGCTCGGAAACTCGCTCATTAGCTGTCAACTTCCCCAACTACAAGGGAACTTGTGGCTGTTGAGTTGAACAGAACCTGACAACTTCTACACCTACTGTAGGGCGATACCGAAGTGTGGGAATTGTTTTGTGCAGTGCTGTAACTTCTGGAGTGCTAGCAGAGTTGCGGCTTCTAACGCTGGCTAGCTAACGAACATAACGTCTTAGCTTCTTATCATATATATATTTTTTCTTTTTATTGTTGAAACCTCAAATCATGAAAAAACAAAGGATACCAAGGATGACAGTATGGCATGACAAGGAGCGTGGTGCCTCAAACACTCACGCTGATCTCAGAGAGTCTGTAGTGGCCGTCTGTTAGCGCAGAACGGCGTAACAAATGTTCATTAGCATGAAGAGTATTACACGGTTAAGAAGGCATGAGGGAAGATTAGCGCTCATACCGCTGCGTGCCACCTCGTCTGCCAGCTCTCGTGGCCTTAATTGCAGCCTCGAATCGAACCGACCGGTTCCTGAAACTTCCGGAGGATCTGATAAAGCTATGAGCCATGGCAGAGTGCACGTTACACTGATTTCATTACGGGTAAGGGTGCGCTCGGGGACGACACGGATCCGAGTGGAACGCCTTTACCTGTGATTAAATCGCTGTAATACACACCCTCGAGTGGCAAAACAAGATGAAAATAATTCAAGCCTGCACTCAAGAAATAATTTCATTTCTTAGTATAATAAGTATATTATAAGAAGCTTCGGTTGCTAGGCGACGTAACAGCAGTCCATTAACAGGACATCGGCTTATGCTTTGATACTTGAGAGCGTGTTGATATTCTCGCAACGACGACATCTAATGAGAGACTAAAAGAAAATCGAATTTAATCTTCTCCAACCACGTGTTTATCCATGCTTCCTCTCATTTCTCTACTTTTTTTTTTTTTTACATCTTTCTTAGTGTCCTAGTGCACATACTCGTAGACACCATACTGTATATATATATATATGAAAAGTTTTGAAGTTTTATTGCCACAATCCCAACAAATTACATGACTAGTTAAATTTAAGTCGATACATAAATAATAATAATAATAATAATAATAATAATAATAAACATTAAGACTGTCAAAGAAACTGCTTTTGTCTCTCTGTTTGAAAAAACAAAAAATGTTTGCGATGTGCAAGTGCGCCCTGAGAAATATTCTGAAATTTGTGCTTCTGAGAAATATTCTGCAAAACAATCATAGTTCATTACGTTCTTAGTATTAATTAATCCATTAATAATGAATCATTGATATCTCTCAAATATAGCATTTTTGAGTGGATGCAATTTGTGATGTTTCTGCATCGGTGTGCTTTGATTTAGAGATTTAATACTTTAGCATAACGCTTCAAATTAAGCTTCTCACGCATTTGGATGTTGTGGCATTGTAGCGGCATTAGCAAGCAGGAGGACTTGCAGGTCTACACCGTATCTTTGCTTTCTAAAATGATTTCACTGATTTTAATGAAGCCACAAGCTTGTACAGTACAGCAGGTACTGTGTGACATTAACATCGTTGCTTACTGAATCCGTTAGCTTTATTGCATCCATAACGAGGTGCTGATTAAACCGGTTCACTATAACGCGAGTCGGATCGGTGTCACGTCTCTCACTCATCGGTGTTTTGCTGCTCCATATTCTACACACATCTACACAATTAGAGCAAACAAACATTTTATTTCCTTTCACCCTAACGAAGGCAGTTTAAAGGCAAAAAAAAAAAACCAGCTGAAATCGGAACCGACACATATTTCACATTCCAATTAGCTTTAGCCGCGGATGTCGGAGTAATGTCTGACTGCACATATCTCAATGGACGAGTAAACTCTCAGCGGTGTTTACATTCACCCTGCCGGGCTGGCGGTCGGCCTGAGCCTCGGGTTATTAGAGCAGACTCGTAATTCAGACGTGGGCTGTGATTACACCAATGCTTTTCTTTTTTTTTTTTTTTTATGTCGTGGGAGTTTATAAATGTTTCAGCGTGCCACGCAAGGCTTCAGCGCCTAATTAGCTTCAGGAAGGAAACGAGATATGAGAGTGCGTCTACGTCTTTGTCGAAACGTAATACAGCAGCAATAATAACGATCAAGATCACCTCCTAATTAAAAACAAAGCCCTCGCACTGTAGCGCTCTGGTCCTCTGTCTCTGTGTGCTGTACTCTTTATATTTTGCCACTTCCTTAAGTCTGAGTGTGGTGTGGTGTGGAAATCCTCGTCTGGTACGATACGGCGTCTAGACGTGCATCGGCTCTCGTTTTGCACTTTCCGTATTCTTTCAGATCTCAGATGTATTCAGTGTGTGAAACTGATTCAGGAATGAAGTGGGGAATCTGCGGGAGGAGAATGAGTCACAGCATGCACACACACACACACACACACACACACACACACACACACACACACACACACACACACACTGTGATTTTATATCTATCTACTGCTTTTTTCGATGAACAGCACCTCGTGTGTGTAAAGAGAGTTTAAAGATGGCAAACGCGATGTGGGTCGGCGTTTCATTTTCGTGTTCATTTGCACACTTGCTCATTTAAAAAAAAATTTTTTTTTTTGAACAGCCTCTTACTTTACATCTGTGCCCTTCGGCCTTCTTCAGAGCTATTCTCATCTCTCTCCCTCTATCTATCCATCCATCCATTACTTATCCGTCTCTCATTCCCGTCCTTCCATGCCGCACATGGGCTTTATTCAGGACTGATCCGGCTCCACTTGACCTCGGCTGAGCTCTCACCTCAGCTTCACGGCAGCGTTATACCACTCGACTCTCCTCCGCCTCGCATCTCATCCACTTTCAGCTCGGGCTCGGGTCGTTGTCATGGCAGCCTTTGAGGTTTGTGTGTCACGCCGAGAAACCGGTGAAAATGGGATCTCCGTTCCCGCCTCGACCTACATAGGGAAATATTCAACACGGAACAAATAACTACGTACAAAATATACACCTCTCTCTCTCTCTCTCTCTCTCTCTCTCTCACTCTCTCGCTCTCTTTCATGGCTTATTTATTATATCAGCTCCTAAGTTTATTGCCAAATGTCACGTTGACATATTTCACCGGTTCTCTTCCTCTCCGCTCTCTCTCTCCGTAACTTCATTACGTACCAAAGGGCAGCTTTTGTGCTATAAAGGGAAATTGCAGCGTTTGTTTTTTTTTCCACACCTTTTTTGACTAGTTAGCAAACTGCAAACGCTGAGTGAGCTTATTTCCGGAAACGCGAGCTAGTACAAGTACAGCATGTGTCAATAAACAGGGTTATGATATATTGTAATGTTTAATATGCAAACCATTGACACCATTGATCATCCTGTGGAACGCAGCAGCGAGACAGTGTGAGGACGGACGCATCCGTCCCTGTCAGAGACGGCAAATTAAATATGCTGGAGCGGAACACTGACTCAGACTGAGAAACATATATATAACCCTATATATATATGGTTGTTTATGTAATATTGTGATAAGTTATGATTGTGATGAATTAACAGCGCACTAGAACCCTGCAAACCCAGGAAAACATTTCTATTCTGTTTACTGATGCAAACGTTTAAAATAATGGCTTCAAATATAAATTTTAATTAATGTTTCTTATTTTTGGAGCAGAATATGATTCAGTGACTGTGAGCCTCGCAGCAGAATAAGATTCATTCATTACTAAATTTGGGGCAGAATATGATTCAGTGACTCTCAACTTTTTAACAGAATATGATTCAGTGACTCTCAACTTTTTAACAGAATATGATTCAGTGATGTATAACTTTGGAGCAGACTATTCATTACCTCTCAGCTTTGGAGCAGAATATGATTCACTCCCTCTTAGCATTGGAATAGTTTAAGGTCTAGCAGCTTTGGAGCAGAATATGATTTGTTTATTAATATTATTACATTTGGAGCAGAATATAATTTACTGACTTTTACTCTTGAAGCAGAATATGATTCAGTGATTATTAACTTTGGAGCAGAATATGATTCAGTGATTATTAACTTTGGAGCAGAATATGATTCAGTGAGTATTAACTTGGAGCAGAATATGATTCAGTGAGTATTAACTTTTGAGCAGAATATGATTTAGTGAGTATTAAGCTTGGAGCAGAATATGATTCAGTACTTTTTAACTTTGGAGCAGAACATGATTCAATGATTTATAACTTTGGAGCAGAATATGATTCAGTGAGTATTAAACTTGGAGCAGAACATGAGTCAGTGAGTATTAACTTTGGAGCTGAATATGATTCAGTGACTATTAAACTTGGAGCAGAATATGCTTCGGTGACTATTAACTTTGGAGCAGAATATGATTCAGTGAGTATTAAACTTGGAGCAGAATATGATTCAGTGAGTATTAAACTTGGAGCAGAATATGATTCAGTGAGTATTAAACTTGGAGCAGAACATGAGTCAGTGATTATTAACTTTGGAGCAGAATATGATTCAGTGAGTATTAAACTTGGAGCAGAACATGAGTCAGTGATTATTAACTTTGGAGCAGAATATGATTCAGTGAGTATTAAACTTGGAGCAGAACATGAGTCAGTGATTATTAACTTTGGAGCAGAATATGATTCAGTGAGTATTAAACTTGGAGCAGAACATGACGTAGTGATTATTAACTTTGGAGCAGAACATGATTCAGTGATTATTAACTTTGGAGCAGAACATGATTCAGTGAGTATTAAACTTGGAGCAGAACATGACTTAGTGATTATTAACTTTGGAGCAGAACATGATACAGTGAGTATTAAACTTGGAGCAGAACATGACGTAGTGATTATTAACTTTGGAGCAGAATATGATTCAGTACTTTTTAGCCTTGACGCAGAATGTGATTCAGTCCCTCTTAGCGTTGGAGCAGAATATGATTCAGTGACTGTGAGCTTTGTGAATGAGTGATTCTGAGCCTCGTGGCTTATCGAGCAGCTTTGAATAGCTAAGAAGTGCTACACGAAGTAAAAGCCAAAGTAATAATCATTTACATTATTGGATTATTAGTTTTAAAATGCTGATTGAGAGGTCACGCCCTGTCGTCTCATTGCACACACTGACGCAGTAACACTCTTATTTCCTTTCCTCTCAGATTCGTCAGGCTCCATTAATTACTTCACCTCACTCCAGATTAGTTCCTTTCCAGCCTGATGTTCGTCTCGTTCATCCTCCCCTGGTGCTCCAGTTGTCCTGTGGGCGGAGCTGTAATTAAGACCGAGAGGTTGGACGTTTTGGCAGGAATCAGACGTCTGCTCCTGTGTTTTTTCCCGGTGCGGTTCAGAATCCGGAGACGAACGCGAGACGTCCTAGCTCAGCTTTAACACCTGCTTCTGAAGCGAGCAGTGAAAATGGAGTCTTTATGTTACTTTTGTGGAAAGAGAGACAAAGAATGTGAGTGCTAAGTTTTAACGATTGCCGATAAGGGAATTAACGGCTGGGAAGACACGCTGTACAACACCGTGGCATTTTACATACGCACTCGGATTCCACCAGGTTATTTAATAGGCTGGCATTTCGAGAAAGGTCACGGCCTTTCGGCACGCGGCCGCTAGCTCTGGTGTCAGTTCCTCGGCTGATAAAGGCCAGAGGAGGAAACCGGGGCGGCACCGAGCCGCCATGTTTACTCTCTCATCCATCTGATCAACACACCCGTGTCTGATCTTTAGGGTCTGATGTCTGATCTTGACCGGGGCATGATGTGCTGGAGCGGCACTGTAGGAGGCGGAGCAACAACACAGGCTGTGAGACACATTTTTACGTCGTTACATTGTTAGGGTCATCAAGTTACATACATTTTGTATGATGTCTTATTTAGCTAGATTGTTTTCTTTATGTATCTTTTTTTTTCTCATTTGTTACAATTTAAATTAAATAATGTACGCAAATTAACTAAAAAATTAAGTAACAAATATCCATGGAAATCTATTTTTCCATCTATCTTGTACATAAAAATCAACACAAAACATGGAAAAAACTTATCTTATGAGTACAAATTACTCAAAAACTTGGGAAAAATTATGTTGTGTGTATTAATTATTAAGAAAAATGAGAATATATATATATAGAGAGAGAGTGTATATAAAAAATTTGAATATATTCTATGTTCTTTTGTGCAAACAAACTAAAAAAAGTTGAAAGGAATATATATATATATTTTTTGTATTTTTGAAAAAACTTCAAGACAGAAGTTTATCTTGTGTGTACGAATTAAACAAAAACATAGAACGGAAAATATTATTTAATAAAATGTAAACGTGAGAATAAACATGAGAAATGTGAATTGTATCTCATGTGTATGAATCAACTGAAAACGTGTATATATATATATATATATAAATTTTTTTTTCATGAAATCATAATGTATTGAGGTTGTGTTTGAGGACATGCAGAGACGTCTGAGTGTGGAGTCAGGCTGCAGGTCCGGATCTTGTCCCCGTGTCATGCGCGGCGAGCGGGCGAGTGGGCGCGCGGACGCCGATGTGCCGATCCACACTCGGTGGCTCTGCCCTGAAACTCAGCATGTCATGTTCGGGATTCATGATCATTTCTCTGAGATTACTGAGCTACAATTTCCAATTCCCATCTGCAATTTAGTCCGCGTGACTCGGTGTTCAGGGTGACTCGGTGTTCAGGGTGACCCCGCTCTCTGTGCTCTCAGCTCATTGTTGGAAATTGGATTCACACGTGCGTCATGATTGAGAGGGAGAGAAGTAATACAGAGCAAATGGAAACGCTCCGACTGGCCGAGAGGGACCGTGTATGAACTGATTCCTTTAGCACCAGAGAGAGAGAGAGAGAGTGAGAGAGAGAGAGAGAGAGAGAGAGAGACAGAGAGAGTGAGAGAGAGAGAGAGAGAGAGAGAGAGAGAGACAGAGAGAGGGAGAGAGAGAGAGAGGGAGAGAGAAGGAGAGAGAGAGACAGAGAGAGAGAGGGAGAGAGAGA
>JAAGKR010002510.1:0-78535 GCA_011419295.1 Clarias macrocephalus | reverse complement strand
ACTCGCGCTGCTTCCGCGTTTGGGTTTACCGTCCACGCAACACGGGCTAACTGCTAAGGCTGCTGTGTTCGTCCCTCGGTTGCTCGTGACAGAATGACTGAGCCCAAAGCAGTAAACCCAGCGGAGGTTACTCACCTCTGCGCTGTGGTTGACCAGCATGCCGAACTGATCAATGAGCTCCGTGGTGAAGTCGTGTCTCTCCGAAAGGAGCTCCAAGACGTCGCGGTTTTGCGCCGCGAGGTGGCGGAGCTGCGGCAGGAGAGCGTGACCCTCCGCGAGGCGGCTGTTCAGTCGGCTGTGGCCACGCCCCCCGCAGCGGCTGCGGCGTCACCCCCTTCCCCCCCTCTGACATTTTCATTGCTTTACCAGATAAGTGGGATGGCACAGATGGGAAGTGCAGTGTGTTTTTAACAGCATTAGATCTTGTGTTTGAGTTCAATTCCACCAGGTACTCCACAGACCGACTGCGTGTTGCACTTTGCTATCATTGTTATCCAGGCAGGCAGCTGAGTGGGCCACGGCGGTTCTCAGGTCAGATTCCGACACAGCCTATTCATACGGAGAATTCACCCGCCAACTCAAACTGACCTTCGAACATCCTGCTGCTGAGGTGGAGACCAACAGCAAACTGTACCATCTGAAAAAAGGGGCGTGATGGGCGGCAGGGTTCGGGGGGCTCACGGACGACCCAACCTGCCGCCCATCACGCCCCTTTTTTCACATTCCACGCCCCGATCACCAGCCTTCACCACCACCCCTAGGGCGTCTGCCGGGTCTCCACCTCCCGCCGTGGTTGACACGGGAGCCGGGGAACCCATGCAACTAGGACGCGCCTCCTTGAACCCTGCAGAGTGAGAACGACGTTTCAGGGAGGGACTCTGCGCCTATTGTGGGTCAGCGGCACACCATAGAGCTATATGCCCTTCACGCCCGGGAAACGATCAGGCCCGGTGAGTCAGCGGGGCAGCTCACCGAGTCACCTCCATCTCGCCGCCACCACACCCAGCATATCGCGTCTCATGGTTCAGGTGCACCTCCAATTTGGCCACAGACGAGTCCAAAGTTCCGCGTTCATCGACTCCGGGGCTGCCGGAAACTTTATTGACTCCTCCAATACCAAGAGATTGGGGGTGGAGACTGAAGCATTATCCCAGCCAGTCCGAGTGACATCCGTCGACGGTCGACCCCTTTCCTCCAGCCCTATCACCACCCAGACTCGGCCCATTACCCTCACCATTGACCATGACCAAGAAGAAATCCGCTTTCACCTCACCTCCATTTCCTCGCCACCCATCATCTTAGGATATCCCTGGTTATTACAGCATGACCCTCTCATCTCCTGGTCTTAAAACCGGATTCTGCAATGGGGCCCGACCTGCCTCGAACTTTGCCTACAATCGCCGGCTGGGACGTGCTCTAGGGAGTCCGAGGCCCCCGATGTTGACACCAACGCCATCCCTCCTGCATATCGAGACCTGGCTGAGGTCTTTTGTAAGAGACGTGCCAACCATCTTCCTCCGCATCGCCCCTACGACCTGGCTATTGAGATCCAGCCAGGTTCCACTCCACCTCGCGGCCGTCTATACTCTCTCTCTTCCATCGAGACGCGGGCGATGGAGGAGTATGTGTCCTCCGCTCTCCATCAGGGTACCATCCGACCCTCTTCTTGCCCACCGCCGCAGGGTTTTTCTTCGTAAAGAAGAGTTCGGGCAAATTACGTCCTTGTGTTGACTATCGGGGGCTGAATAACGTCACCATAAAAAACCGACACCCGCTGCCTCTTACCAACTCAGCCCTGGACGCCCTCTTTGGTGCCACCATTTTTACAAAGTTGGACCTCCGGAGCGCCTACAACTTGGTGCATATCAGAGAGGGCGATGAGTGGAAGACAGCCTTCATCACCCCTAATGGGCATTACGAAAGCCTTGTTATCCCCTTTGGACTCTGTAACACCCCCGCAGCTTTCCAGCAGTTTATGAATGATGTTCTCCGGGACATGTTGGGAAAATGGGTATTCGTCTACCTAGACAATATACTCATCTACTCACGCACCGCCGAAGAACACATCCGACACGTCAGGGCCATCCTTAAGAGATTGCTCGCCCACCGACTGTACTGCAAGTTGGAGAAGTACGCTTTTCACAAGCGCTCCACCACGTTCCTGGGCTTTGTCATCTCGTCCCAGGGTGTGGCCATGGACCCACAGAAGCTTGAGGTTGTACGTCATTGGCCCCTACTCAAGACTCTCAAACAGCTTCAACGGTTTCTTGGGTTTGCGAACTTCTATCGTCGCTTTATCCGGGGCTACAGTACAGTCGCAGCACCCCTAACCGCACTAACTCGCCCCTCATCTCATCCCTTCCAACTCGACTCCACTGCCATCAGTGCATTCTCCAAACTCTGCCATCTTTTCACCACCGCTCCAATTCTCCTCCATCCAGATGCCAACCAACAATTCGCTGTGGAGGTGGACGCCTCAGAGGTGGGCGCTGGGGCTGTTCTCTCCCAGCGGGGTCCAGACCAGAAACTACACCCTTGTAGTTTCTTCTCCAAAAAATTTGATCCCACTCAGCAGCGATACGGGGTAGGGGACCGCGAGCTGCTGGCCATAAAGTGGGCTTTGGAAGAATGGTGACACTGGCTCCAGGGCGCCAGAGAACCATTTATCGTCTGAATCGACCACCAAAACCTCATTACCATCAAGAACCTAAAACAACTCAACCCCAGGCAGGCGCGGTGGGCTCTATTTTTCGAGTCTTTTGATTTCCACCTATCCTATCGCCCGGGGTCAAAGAACATCAAAGCTGACGCCCTCTCCCGACAACACGAGGGGGATGTCCCCCGGGCGGACCCCGCGTCTGTCCTGCCACCTTCCATCGCCCCGCTCCGTTGGGAATTGGAGACGAGGGTCCGCCAGGCACAGGCCACGGAGACCGAACCGGCGGGGGCCCCGCCTGGACGACTCTTCATACCCAGGAATATAAAGGCCGACGTCATCAAATGGGGTCACTCCTTGCCGCTGTCGGGGCACCCAGGCACGCAGCGCACCCTCAAATACATTCAGCGCGCTTTCTGCTGGCCCTCAATGGCCAAGGACGTCGAGGAGTTCGTTCGGGCGTGCCCAGTGTGCCCCAGGGCCAAGACCTCCAATCAACCAACACCGGGGGAACTCCAACCACTCCCAGTCCCCCGTCGACCCTGGACGCACATTACCCTCGACTTCATCACGGGCCTGCCGGCATCAGATGGGAAAGATGTCATCATGACCATAGTGGATCGGTTCTCCAAAGCTGTGCACCTGGTGGCCCTCACCGGACTCCCATCAGCTAAAAGGACAGCTGAGCTGATATTAGAGCACGTCTCGGACAGGGTGCCCCAGTTCACTGCACGGTTCTGGAAGGCCTTCTGCCGTCTGATCGATTCTACCTGCATTCTCTCCTCGGGCTACCACCCCCAAACGAATGGTCAGACGGAACGGGCCAACCAACAACTGGAGCGCTACCTAAGATGTTTCGTTGCCGACCACCAGCGCTCCTGGGCTCGCTACCTCATTTGGGCGGAGCTCTCACACAACCTCCACGTTTCCTCCGCTATGAAGCTGAGTCCATTTGAGGTATGCCAGGGTTTCCAACCTCCGATGTTTGAACACCAAGAACCGGAGGTTGAAGTACCCTCGGCCCAACAGTTGGTCGGAAGGTGTCGACGGTCCTGGATTCAAGCCAAGGAGGCCATCCAGCGCGCAAACACCCGCAACATCTCACAACATCGCCGTCGACACCCTCCGGGACGAATGTTCCACACAGATGACAAGGTGTGGCTGTCCACAAAAAATCTTCACCTCCGCACGGAGTCCAAAAAGCTTTCCCTCAGATTTATTGGTCCATATCGCATCACCCCCCGTGTCAATCCTGTCACCTACCGGCTCCAGCTGCCTTCGGCGCTCCGGATCGACCCAATATTCCACATCTCCCAGCTCAAACCCTTCATCACTTCACCAATGGTTCCACCCACCCACCCTACTCCCCCTCCCAGAATCATCGAGGGTAGTCCCGCCTATACTGTACGCCGGATCCTCGACTCACGTCCTCGGGGCAGAGGTATGCAGTACCTAGTTGACTGGGAGGGCTATGGCCCCGAGGAACGGTCTTGGATTCCGGCCCGGTTCATCCTTGACCCCGAGCTCATACGGGACTACCGTCGTCGGGTAACCTCTACCCCTGGACCGTCGGGAGTCGGTCCTGGACAGGGGATACTGTCATGCACACTCGCACCGCAACCGGCACAAGAACCCGGAAGTAAGACGGTCGCGCTTTCACACGGGCTAACCGCTAAGACTGCTGTGTTCGTCCCTCGGTTGCTCGTGACATATACAGATTTTGAATTATTTGTTTTTCATCAAAAAGTGAAGCAATTAGATAATGTTTGTGTGCAGTGATTTCTGTCTACACTTAAGGCCATACCTTATATATATATTTTTATGACTAAATGTTCAACATTTTCCCACAATTTCTGCCACACATGCTCTCAGCCTGCTAATGTTTAAGTGGCCAGTGTGGTAAAGAAGTATGCAGGACATCGCCAGGCCTCGGGGTCAAGTCAGGAAAAAACTCTTTAACAAGCATAATTTACCTTTAGGTGGCGCTAACACACCACCTAGTTTGCCTGCCACAGATAAAATGAAGAAGAAAACCAAGTGAATGGTGAAGGTGGGTTTTACATTTTGCACCAGATTTAAAATTAATTGTGTAGTTATTATTGACAAGGAGGCAGATTGTAAGTAAAAAAAAAAAAGAATAGTAAATAAATAAATTAATTAATAATAATAATAATAATAATAATAATAATAATAATAATAATAATAATAATTACTTAGTATATTTTAGATGAAAATTAAACAGCTTATGTTTGTTCTTAAATTGCAAAAGGAATTCAAATGCTACCTGTGGATTAGCATGTGGATTAGCATATCTAGATAATTAACAAGTAGGGTTTGATCAACATGTGTTCACAGTATTATTAGGTATGTCCTAAGTAAAGTATTGTGGTTTGATATAGTAAGTGCCTTTTTAACCTTTTTTAAATAGTAAGTTATTGTTACTGCATTATCAGATTTTGGAAACAGTCGTATTATAGAGTGTCCAGTAATTAACAGTAGTGACCAGAACATTTAAGTTTAGAGACATCAGTTAATTATATTCTATAAATAAAGACCAATATGTTTGTTTGTGAAATGGTTATCTTAATAATTATAGACACTTTACTTTCACTTGATTTTTTTAGAAGCATGCCACCTCAGAAACCTTTGAGGAGAACAAGAATCTCAACAAAGGAACTGCAGGAGAAGGTACTATATGGAGATGGAGAGTCTCCATCAGCAGCTCATAATCAGTCAGGTAAGCACCAGCTCATGAGCAAGCTCAAACCAACCTCCCAACCTTCAGAAAGTTTGAACAAACTTGTTGGACATCCACCACAAAAGAAGACTGATGTAGCGAGTGAGAATGACCTTTTCCAGCCCTGTTCCTGTATCCCGTACATATAGCAAGCAGCCAAGTTTCCCTTTAAAATCTCCTTTTTGACAGATTCTTTTTTCATTGGAAGGTTGTTACAATGCTGTAGACTTTGTGCAACTATATATAAATTATAAATTGAGTTGAGCAGTGTTATACTTAATGTCTTTGTCAAGTGATTTTGCTGGTGTCTATTATATTGTGTAAATTGTAAGTTTATTACACAATAATAATTGTATATTGTATTTTGGACATTTAAGTTTATTTCATCTATGTATTTATTTTTATGCATGGACCCAATTTACAAGTTAGTGATAACAGTATAGACTGTACTATGTTTTACTATTGTTAACCAGCAGGTTTTAAGGTTCTGGCGGACAGAGGTCAGTATGGACACTGACTGGTCTCAGGTGGTGTTTGTTGTAGCTCATCACTGTATGCTGTTCATTAAGGATTCTTTATTTCTTCAATAATACTATTGAAATTGGAATGAGAAATATTATAGTCTTATATCCTGGTTAGGCTGCATGCATCTCATTTATATCTGACTTTAATCTCATTATGGTCTTATTATGGCTAATTTGTTTTTCCTATAAAATGCAGTTCTGTTTTTCATGTACATGTCAGATTTCTCAAATGTTTCTTAAGTAAGTCTCGGGTTGTATCTGAGTTCTGTCTCTTTGTTTCTTCTAACCCTGCGTTCACACCTGTCGCCGCTCTTCGCCGCACTTCGCCGCTCTGACGTAGACCGAATGCCTTTCTTGTATTTAAAGGGGCTGCAAAGCAATCAAGCTTGTTGATCTTATGGAGACCAAAATGTGGAAGAAAACAGGAAATTGATTGATAGAAAGAACTGTATTGTAAAAATTAATGTATTAAACATTTGTATGGTGTGGCTTCTGTTCATTGTGAATTGCTAGTCTGATTTAATATTTTTTTATTATTATATTATATTTTTATTATCTTTGTCCACGCATCATTTTTTTAAATTAATGTCCCTGTACACAATAATAATAATAATTATTATTATTATTATTGTTGCTGTTGTTGTAGTTCTTGTTGTTGTTGTTGTTATTGTTCTTATATTGTTATTTACAATATTGTGATTTATAAAATACAATTACACACTGCAATTATTGTGATATTTTAGAAACTTCCTTTTATTGAACGCATATTGTGTATACGATTATTACCTGTAAACTGCAAAGTTTTGAAGACAAAATTATTTTTTGTAAAACCCTCTGAAAACATATTTCTGCATTTAGTATAATGTAATAGGTATTTGTGGCTTTGTTAAAAACATGATAAAAATACAGAAAAACGTTCTAAAGACAACAATGAACATGGCACATTGCTCAGAGTTTTAATTATTAAACAGATTAATCTCTAAATACTTCATTTACCGGAACCTCAAACTGACTTGACCTTCCAAGTCATCAGCTGTAGAGGTGTATGTACAAAAGGGGGGGGGGGGGGGGGCAAAAGGTTGCGCTGAAAGAGATACATGTAACTCTTTACACTGTTAGCATTTTAGAAATTGAACACAAATGATGTATAAAAAATTAAGGAATTTTAATAACTGCCAGTCATACTTTCTATTGGGGAGAGTTTCGCAGAGTACAATGTCATGAATATGTAGAAACACCAGGAAAACAGTGGCATAAGATTTATAAGCATATTTTATATATATTATATATGTATAGGTGTGTGTGTATTTGTGTTTCAACACACCGTTCAAAGTACCGTGGTGCATTGACCACTGTGATATTTAACTAAAGAGGGCCAATCAATTTTTAAGAGAGGACAAAAGTCAGGGTGCTGCATTTAGCTAACACACACCTCTTTAGACTGAGCCAGGACCAGCAGGCAGGATGCATGCAGATGTGATGTGGCTTTTGACAGTGGTTCTGTCCTTTCCCCTGCTTACACAATGTGATCCAATGTAAGTACTACAATTCACAGCAAATATAACATTTTGACTTTTAGGACAGTGTGAATTTCACACATTCGGCGGTAAATGATTATCTTTCATAGCAACAATTTAAATCTGGATTCTGATTGATCAGAAAGTGTGGGGTAACTTTGAAAAGCATAAAATCTATTAATAGTGCAAATCGCATTGAATTGTATTGTGGACACGCCTCATATATGAAAAAATAGTCTCCAGTGTCAGTGTTATATTATTATTGCTTGTAACAACTTTAAAGGGACACCAAGTATATTTTAGCCTTTTGATACTAACCTCTTGTTCTAAACTTACCTACTCATGTAGGCAAAATGACAGTGACACTGAGGGCTCTGTAGATTTCTTCTGTTGAACTTTGGGAAAAATTGCTCCTCATAAAAACTGCAGAGGTAATGAGATAAATAGTAGGGTGGAAGGATGGCAAGGTGGAATTGAGGTGATTTATTCAAGATTGTGAGATAACTAGCTGGAGACTGCTGACAAAAAAAATCTATCTGCTCTTTTAGAAAATGATTATGATGAAATCAAACAATAGGAATGATCAAGGGTATAAACTAGGTTTTGTATCTCAGTACAGGTCTTCATGTTATAAATATGGAACTTTGCTGCTCTATAAAGAGTCTCAAAAGAGCCAGTAACTCAGCTATCAAATTCAGTTTTTATAGTTCCTTTGAAGTGTTGGCTGCACACTTGTGAACATCCAGGAATAGTATTGATGTAAAGCTGATGTTCTTACACACATAAACATGCTCATGTCACATCTCAAGGGAGACTGAGAAAGAAAGAAAAAAAGACGTGTTAATAAGCACTCATTTGGGCCATGGCAATGTGTCCTGCAGATTTCGTATATACCCACTCCAAAAAAAAAAAAAACAAACAAAAAAAAAAACAAGATTGCCACAGTTAGGATCTTTTAAATAAGACTGCATCAAGTTAAATAACCCTAACTGATACAGTGAGTGGTTTCTCATTTCTTAAACAACCATATCAGAAAACATATTGATGATACTCAACCAGAATAAGAGTTTAACCATCATAATTCAATTTAATTACATTTTATTTGAATAGCGCTTTTACAATTGGCATTGTCGCAAAGCAGCTTTACACAATCAAAAAAAACAATAAGGGGCGTGCGTTTTCTGCCTTTACTACTAAGTGGTGCTATAACTATAGAATATAGACTACGTCCAGTCTCTCAAGGATTAATGATTGCAGAAAATTACAGTACAAATTTAAAATGTGAACTAAATTGTAATTGTTTTTTATTTGCATTGAATTTAAGCAAAGTAAATGTTAACACAGTGATCCTTTAGATTTTATCATTTGTAACACTAGAGTAGCCAGAAAACAGACTCTGGGTGTGTGCCAGACTCAACTTTTATTTAAATGTACTCACAATGACAAAAAAAAAAAAAAAAAAAAAAAACCCGTTATGATTTTGTAAAATACTGAAAACAAACAGGGTGAGCTATTCTGTATCGGTTTCTGTGAACTTGAGCACGTCAAAGAATTAACAGAAACCCTGTGTATACTTGCCTCACAGGCACAATAAATATATACTTATAGAAAGCAAAATGTCTGCTTTTACATAAACTAATGGGGACATACTTGAGAAATCTGAGATGTACATGAGAAACAGAACTGCATTTGAAGGAGAAGCAAATGAGTCATATATAAGACCATAATGAGATTAAAATCTGATATAAATGAGATGCATGAAACGCAAATGAGAAATATTAGTTTTATTGAACATATCAAAAATTCTCAGTTAACAGCATACAGTGTAATAAATGTAAAATTCACACAATATAACAGACACCAGCAAAATCTGGCAAATTACAGTAAGAAACTAGATGATACAAAATGTCACCCAACCTGACAAAGATAGTAAGTGTCACATTGTTCAACTCATAGTATGATTTATACAGAAGTTACACAAAGGCCACAGCATTGTGACAATCTTCCAATGAAAAGAATCAGTCATAAAGGTTATGAAAAATTGGTTTCTTGCTGTATGTAAGGGCTACAAGAACGGGCCAAAGGCAGGAAAAGTTCTCTCTCACCGGCTATTCATCTCTCTCATCAGTCTTCTCTTGTTGTGGATGTCCAACAAGTTTGTCCAAACTCCTGGAATTGCTTAGTACCTAATGGAACAAAAAAATAAAATAAAAATATATTAATACATTTGAGATTTACCTAAACGCCATTCAGCTACTCCATTCCCAACAATGAGAGGTGGGATTGAGCTTGTTCATGGGCTGGTGCTTACCTGACTGATCATTTGGTGCTGATGGAGACTCCGGAACATTCTCCTGCAATTTCTTTGTTGAGATTCTTGGCCTCCTGAGGTGGCATGCTTCTGAAAAGAATCTAGATAAAGTAAAATGTATATAATTACCAAGATACACTTTTCACAAACAACCATATTGGTCTTTATTTATAGAATACAATAAACTGATCTCTAAAGTTACATGTTCTGGGAAAATACTGCTAAACACTGAACACTATAACAAAAACTACTGGTTTCATGCAGTAACATTAGCTTACTATTAAAAAAGGTAAAAAGTAACTTAATATGTCAAACCACACTGGTTAACTTAGGGCATGCCTAATAATAATACTGGAACTAGGTGACTGATTTTTACCATTCAAAAAAAAAAAAAAAAAGTGTTAGTTACATAGACATGCTAATCCACATGCTAAACCACCCACAGGTAGCATTTGAATTTATTTTGCAATTTAAGAACAAACGTAAGCTGTGTAAATTTCAGCTAAGTATACCACAGGTTTTTTTTTTTTTTTTTTTTTTTACCACAGACTATGTAGTTTTAACTTACATTCGGACTCCTTGTCAATAATAATTCATTTTAAATTCGGTGCGAAAAAATAAAACCCACCTTCACCGTCCGCTTTGTCTTCTTAGTCCTCTTCATTTTTATTCGCGACAGTTAAAGTAGTTGATGCGCTACCGCCATCTAAAGGTCTGGATGAATGATGGATGAAGTGTTTTTTGCTGACTTAGGTTTGGCCTTAAATGATAAGTGTATAAAAACATCACTGAACACAAACATTATCTCATTGCTTCACTTCTTGATAAAAAATAAAAAAAATCTGTATATTGTATTTTAGGTCTTTATTGGTAATGACATTTGTACAGAATGTAAAGTAAGTTTGCCATTTGCCAGTTTACTTTCAATAAATTCATTAAGGTTCATTCATCAACTAGGGACACCTGGGTGTTCTGTATAATAAAATAACTGGTGGTCGGATTTGGATTTTTTTAAATAAGGAAGGTAGATTTTGAAATAAAACATTTAAATAAAGCAAATTTGTAATTGAGTTTAGTTGTTACCAAACTACATATTTACATATCTTCATTTTAGAGATCCAACCTACTAAAAAACATATACTCGTATGTGAAGAGTAAGATGAAGTATAAAAAAAAAAAAGTACTAAACAGTCTTTAGTGTAGATGGAAAAGCATTTTAGCTATTATTTGCATTATGTTTTAATAAATATACTGTATATGAGTCAGGATTGGGCAATATAGAGTGGCATTTTTTTCAGCAGAATATATTCCTCAATATAAAGAACTCGATTTTATTTCATTTTAACTAACTATACACACATGACTAAGCAAAACATATCAGAAAACCCAAATAAACAGTTTACAAGTACTGTATACGTTATGTGTATACAGTGTGGGAAACACTGCTTTGGGACAACAAAAAATATGTGAGTCGCGTGTGTGACAAATATGAACTATCTCTGAGATTTTAAGGTAATGAGCCACATTTGAGACAACTTTGAGAAGATGCAGAAAACAGCTAAAATCTCATTCAAGTCTCAAAGATGCCTCATTTCTGTCTAGGAGACAAAGAAGAGATTAACATGAGATCTCATCTTGGAGTTTCTTTGCTATGGGAGGCCTGTACATCTGTATGAATTAATTGTTTAAATGTATGTACCCTGAGCTATTAATCATTGATTTATGTAAACGAATCTGTTCATATGTAAATAAATGCTCATTCCTGCACTGGCTGTGAGAAGTGACTTGCTGATGGCATTTGGTCTACTTTTTTTCAGGAGTTGTCACTCTTTGTGATCTGTGTGTGTGTGTGTGTGTGTGTGTGTGTGTGTGTGTGTGTGTGTGTGTGTGTGTGTGTGTGTGTGGTGTCACCTGATCCAGGTGTCAATAGGTCTTCCATATTCATGAAAAGTTGTGGATTAGTCACTGAAACAGAGGCTCTACTGAAAAGTCATCAGACACTTTATCCCAAATACAAGGTCTTTCAGTGTTGTTATTAAGTTGTAACATAACAGATATACTACCAGAACAAATGGTGCGCACTGAATTCTAGAGTGTGAGGATTAAATAAAACGATTTGAGACCGAGATTTTCCTCATCATAACATAAGCATTGTATTGTTTTAATCACTCTATACACGGCCCACGATTTTATGCTATTTTACAAATGGAAAATTTTAATTAGTATTTATTATGAAATATTTAAATTTTATATTTTATAAAAATAGACAAGTAAAACTAAATCCCTGAAAAAAATCCTATGGCACATTTACACGAATGTAAGGAAAAAAAATTTTTTTGAGTTATTCTAATATTCTATTCTAAAAATCTAAAAAATAGTTGGGCATGAACCAGTTAGGGAGAGTCATGGGAAATCAGATTCAATAAAAAAGCCTTCAGCGGTTGTGTTTAATTAATGCTGCTTGCTTGTTTTTTTTTTTTGTTGTTGTTTAGTTTTTTCTTCCATACAAAAGTTTTTTTTTTTTTTTTTGTCGAAGATCCATGAATGAGGTGTCAAATCATGTGGCTTATTCAGAAATTAGGTGCTTTCTAACGAATGGCCCTGCAGGGGGCAAATAACCGCCCCAAAAAGGCCCATAGACTTAACACTGAGACCAACATCAGCTATGACATCACATACATCTATACCATGGTAAGCACCACTCACATTTTCTTCAGTTTAATGTTGCAATCTTAACATATATAATTAGCAAATAAACATATACATATATACATTTCTATAAGGGACTACCCCTAGAGGGCACTGTTTGCCCAATACGTTTGTTTTGTAGTTTCCCAGAAGCCACCTAGGTCAGGTGATTAGGGAGCTCCCCTGAACCGAGTTGGCTCGATTAGATCTATAAATAGCTGTTTGTTCTGGGAAACTGGGTTGAGCATTAGTTATGTCACGTGGGCAGTTTGTTTTGTTTTATGTTTGGTTTAAGTTATGTTATGTAACCCTTGTTCAGGAAGGCTCTAGTTTTGTTATGTTTATGTTCATTGTGTTTTGATTCATGGAGCTGGTTTTGTTAGGTTGTCGCTTGTCTTATGTAAGTAGTCTGTGCGTCTCCAGTGTTTGTTTGCCTCTTGTTTAGTTCCTAGTATATCTAGTTCCTTGTATGTTTAGTTATTTGTATTAGTATGTTTAGCCACATAAGTGCTTTAGCCGCTAGTAGGCTTTAGTCACTAGTAGGTTTCGCCTCTAGTATGGATTAGCCTCTTGTGTGCTTAGCCTTGTGTGTGTTCGTTTTCCTCTGTAGGTCCAGCTACTAATCCGGTTAGATACTAACCCTATTAGTTACTAACCCGGTTAGGTCATCATCCACCTCAACAATACCCCGAATAGGTTCTAATCCAATTAACTACTAACACGCTCAGTCATTAGTCTCTCCCAGTCTCTAGTCTCGTCTCTGGTCTCGTCTCATTTCTGGTCTTGTCTCTGGTTAGTTTCAGCTCTGAAAAGTTAAGCTCTGAGCCTCCGTTAAGCTCTCAGCCTGTGCTAAGCTCTGAGCCTGTGTTTCGCTCACTTTATGGTAAAGTGAGACCTCTTGTACATAATGTATGTTCTAATGTTATTTTTTATGTGCTGAGCCATTTGCAGGGCAACTGAATATACAGCATGTCTTACACAGGAAATAGTCGACACTGTTCAAACATACACGTTACCTACAGTAGGGATTTATTTCAAAAGCTTTATATTGTGAAAAAAGTGAGATTAGGAAATTTGTTTCTTATTCTTATTCTTATTTCTTATATTTTGTAATATCAAATAAAAGTTATAATAATGATTTATTTTATAAAATCCATTTCATTTATTTTATTATTTGGAAATGTCACAATTTGCACATTATTTTATAATTTTGTCTGGCTGCTTACAGTACATAATTTCAACAACAAAAAAATCGGACATTATGATGAAACAGTTACTCAGTACTGTCTTTTCACTAAATACTTTTTTACTCTTACTTGAGTAATATTTTGGATGACTACTTTTTACTTCTTGAGTAATATTATTTTGAAGTACAGAAACTCGGCGGCACGGTGGTGTAGTGGTTAGCAGTGTCACCTTGCACCGCCAGGGTCTGGGTTCGATCCCCAGCCAGGCTCGATTCCCGTCTCTGTGTGCATGGAGTTTGCATGTTCTCTCCGTGCTTGGTGGGTTTCCTCCGGGTACTCCGGTTTCCTCCCACAGTCCAAAGACATGTAGGTTAGGCTAATTTTCCCAAATTGCCCATAGTGTGTGAATGAGTGACTGTATGTGTGTGTTTCTGTGCCCTGCGATGGATTGGCACCCTGCCCAGGGTGTACCCTGCCATGTGCCCTAAGTCTCCTGGGATAGGCTCCAGGCCCCCCGTGACCCTGAATACAGGATTAAGCGGTATAGATGATGAGTGAGTGAGTACAGCAACTCTTACTTGAGTAAATTTTTTAGCTACTCTACCAACCTCTGGTCATGCGACAGTAATCAGAATAAATACAAACATGCTATTAGTACAATATTACATCATTTAGAAGTAACTGTATACACACCAAAAACAGAGTGATGAAAATCGCTGAACTATGATTCCCCTTCGCATATCAAGCAGAGATTGACAATGAATGACTGACAGCACTTGAAGATATTAAGTGAATGACAATGCTCTTGGCCAATAAGAAAGTGATGGCGCTCTAAGCCAACAAGTGATTGACGGTGCTCTGATCCAGTGATATTTGTCATTGTCGGGTTGACAGTACATATAGCTAAATGATGTTGGAGGGCACATCTAGAAACGCCCCTGGAGAAATCAAGAGAAAAGGCGGAAGAAGTGATGCATCCATCATGACTATTAACTACTGGTACCATACACATCTGTGAGGCAGTGTCATGTTCTGGGGTTGCTTAAGTTGGTGAGGTCTGAGCAATATTATGGTCCTAAAAAAAATATTGATAAGCTCAGGTGAATATACTAAATTATTAAGTTTTTTTATCACTGGATTTTTTCCTCTGGGCATATTCCAAGATGGCAATGCCAGGATTCATTGGGCTCAAATTGTTAAAGAATGGTTCAGGGAGTATGAGAAGTTATGCATGAGTCTTGCACAAGAAGTAGCCACCACAGAGTCCAGTCTATAACCCCATTAAGAATTTATTCGTTCCCTACACAGTGGTCTGACACTCACATCATCAGTTCAAGATCTTGAAAAGAAATTTATGTGACACTGGATATAAATACAGTGGAACCTTGGATTAAGAGCATAATTCATTCCGGTAGCACGCTTGTATATCAGACACTCATGAATTTCCCCATAAGAAATAATGAAAACTTAGATTATTTGTTCCACAACATAAATATATAGAAACAATTAATACAAAATAATAAAGTAAAAATATGACAAATTAGCCTGCACTTTAGCTTGAAAAAGTAAACATGAATCCCAACAGATAAGTGTTTCTGTTGGTGTTTGTGTGTGCATGCGCTGTGTGTGTGTGTGTGTGTGTGTGTGTGTGTGTGTGTGTGTGTGTGTGTGTGTGTGTATCATTAGACACCATGCCTCTCCCCTCCTCCTCTCGCCTTCTCACACACACACACACACACACACACACACACACACACACACACACACACACACACACACACACACACACACACACACACACACACACACACACAGACACACAGGCACACACACACACACACACACACGGCACACAGACACACACACACACACTCTAACAGAAACACTGCTCTGTCGTGATTCATTTCAAAGGTAAAGCGCAGGTTAATTTCTTTTATTTTTACTTTACAGCAGTGATTCTATTGTGTAGTGTGATGACCCCAAAAGTGATTAGAGATGTTGTTTGTTCATTTTCCTACATGCTTTGTATGTGTGAGCGTGTGTGTGAAGCTAAAGTAAGAAAAGATAAGGAATAACTCCCTCCCCCTCTACCTCCTCCTCTCTTATTTGACAGGGTGAAGGACTATTGCATGGGATGAGTTTCTCTCTCTCATACACACAAGTTTCGGAACTAACTAATCATTGTTGTAAAGTAAAAATTTAACAAATTAACCTGCACTTTAAAAGGAATTGCGACAAAGCAGTGTTTCCATTAGAGAGAGAGAGAGAGAGAGAGAGAGAGAGAGTGTGTGTGTGTGTGCGTGTGTGTGTGTGTGTGTGTGTGTGTGTGTGGTGTGTGTGTGTGTGTGTGTGTGTGTGTGTGTGTGTGTGTGTGTGTGTGTGTGTGTGTGTGTGTGTGAAGGCAAAAGGAGGAGGGGACGTGCACACGCAGAAAGAGAAGGAAAGAGAGAGAGAATGGATCTTTAACCTCTCTAATGACACTTGCTTTTGCTTTACACATGCGCGTGAAAGGATGAATTTTATATATGCACACACACACACACACACAAAAAAAAACACAAAATAACACGTGGTCAAAGTGTTAAAGTAAACAGTACATGCGCGGCAAATGTTGATTATACCAGTGAGAGATGCACACTAAAACTGAGCAGGGGAGACAATTACGCACAATTCCGCAGCGAGAAAGAGAGAGAAAAACCATTGGCTCAGTTGTGATCACGTGACGCTCAGCATCAAAGCAAGAAGTTTGGCACCAAGACTTGCTCGTTTTTCAAGTTAAAATTACAACTTTTTGCTCGTCTTGTGGAACGCTCTTAACCAGGTTACTAGCAATTTGAGGTTCATATTAAATACACTGCTGCCTGTACTGTATCAGTATTCTTCTTCTTCTTCTTCTTCTTCTTCTTCTTCTTCTTCTTCTTCTTCTTCCTAGTTTACTCTTGCTCTGAAGTTGTGGTGAGAGTTTGGTGCATTTGTTGAATACGATGCCCTGTTTTTGAGTCATCCTAAAAAATCTATGGGAGCCAGTCATTTAGTGTAAACTTCTAGTCTTTTCAGAATCTTTTAGTATTTTGAAAGTTGTTTAGTCTATACTCAACAAATTATGATTAAATCAATTATTGGGAATTATTCTGCAGATAATAAAACATTACTTAAATTAATGAGTCAGATTTTGAGTTTGCCCACAGTGTAACCAGAGAGTTTTATGACTGATACCTGGGGAATTTCGGTTCTATAGGAGAGAAAATAGCAGATCAGAGAACAATGAACAGCAACAAGTGGAATGTTGTTTAAATCAAATATTAAAAAGAAATCCTGTGATATCACATGTCTGTGATTAACAGCTATAGTTATACAGAGTGCATCTCCAAATGTTTATTTCATTTGTGGCAAGAGGGTCCATGTGTCTGGACCTTTAGTCTTCACTCTGTCAACAATGGTCTATGCACAAAGCTCCAAATATGTTGATTTCATGGATTTGGGGAGCTGCAGGTTGAGATGTTGGTAGAGTGATGGGATAGTTTAGTATCATTAAAAAGTATTACATCAGACCCTGAGCTTAAATCTACACCTTTCAGCTCTTAATATTATTTTAATTCTGCACTTTCAGGTACATCATGTCAGCCCCCCAGATCCTGCAAGTGGGGTCAGAAGAGCGGGTGCTTGTGGAAGCACAAGACTATGATAGAACAGACTCTATCAAAGTCCATGTCAGAGTGATGAATTTCCCTACTAAACATACAGACCTTGGCAATTATAATCTCACACTGGATTCTAAGAACAAATATCAAGCCCTTGTTAATATAAAGGTGAGTCATAGCCCTACCTGATACTATGATCCAATAAGTTTGTTAAGTGTGTTTCATAACCTTGGAGATGATGATCCATGTTTAACAGTCCAATTTTCACCTTCTCATTTGCCATATGAATTTTGCATTTATTTGATCTTTGCCAAATTATTTCATTTTCATACAATACTCATTGTATATGAGGGAACAGAAGAGAATAAACAAATTGGTTTACACTTTGCGCAAATCAATTGAGCAGAAATGAATCTCAAAATGATCAACATATCATACCTTGAGTTGGATGGGTTCCAATAGCAAAAGACCAAAATGGATTCTGCTTATGTTGTCCAAGGAAAAAGAATCTGAGGCTAAACATTTACAAACTAAC
Organism: Clarias macrocephalus; assembly: GCA_011419295.1. NCBI lineage: Eukaryota > Metazoa > Chordata > Actinopteri > Siluriformes > Clariidae > Clarias > Clarias macrocephalus. The sequence goes on along the minus strand of JAAGKR010002510.1, from coordinate 60,739 downwards.
AGAAGCAGACAACTAAAATAGACAAATAAAAATTAGGGAAAACGTGGCAACATCCATCAGGAAAATCCGCAGACAACGGAAAATCAGAAGTAACACACAACACCTGGGTGCATGTCTGCCTAAGCTCCAACATTAGGTAGCACCAGGTATGGAGCAAGTTGCTCTGATATAGGAACAAAGGTTTGTGAAAAGAAAAGAATGTGTGAAAAAAAAGAGAATAAAGGGTGTTAAAAAAGGGAAAATGTGCTGAAAAGAAAAGAGAAAAGAGTGCATTAAAAAGAAGAAAGTTATGTCAAAGAAGAAACAGGTGGTCAAAAAAAGAGAAGTTGTGTTCAAAAGAAAAGAAAAGAAAAAAAAAGAGATAACCCTGTCTTGTTATTGTGTCTCCCTGTTGTTCCATTAATAAACACGTGTCCTGAATGTGGAGCTCTCCCTGAAAGTGTGCACAATCTCTCCCACAGTTCAGACTCACACAGCAGTCCGTCCGTCCGTCCGTCCGTCCGTTCGTTCCCTTTCGGTTTTGCAGAGAAAAAGTTTTAACATAGAGAAACATACATGTTTGCCAAATGAATCTAAAAAAAATAAAAAAAGAACTATATCATCATGATGAGTATTAAGTAACATTCCAAGTAGTAGTAGTAATTAAAATTATTCACATCAGCAACAATTCTGTACTGAACAAATAATTGCTTTGAAAAAGGTACTATTGTTTACATCTTTCTTTTATTTTTGTATTGTAGATTCCTTTTAATGAAAAAGTTTTTAATGTGGACTCTGATGAACAACAATATGTTTATCTGACAGCAAGCTTTCCAGGCACCCTCCTGGAGAAAATTGTTATGGTCTCATTTCAGTCAGGGCATTTATTTGTTCAGACTGATAAGACAATATATACTCCAGAAAGTACTGGTAAGTGTTTTTTTTTTCTAGATTTTTGTCTTTGAATAATTATTTAAACCATAACCAAAATTTTCACATCTATTTCTAATGACAGGCAAGTTGTAAAAGGAAAACTTCAGTGTAGTAATAGGTGTAGCAAGTATGGGGTTGCATGGACCTGTCCGTCGTCAGTGAGCGCTATCCTAGGTTTATTACACTTATATGTCTTAATTTTAAGATTGTCATGACCCAATTAACTAACACTGCATCTAAGCATGAAAAATATTCCCCAAATGTGTAACCAAACACAATGATGCCATTAAGGTAGACCAAACAAGTAGTTTAGTAAAAATATACATATCCATGAACCTTTAAAATTTGCATAGACATTACATAGATCAAAACTCAGCAGATTAAACAGTGATGGACGTTGCCATATGCCTATATTTAGGGTCAATTTCACCCTGCCAGTACAGAACTATTAAATAAAATTATTTAATGACTCATATTTATGTAAATCTTTATTCTACTCTTATAATCCTCCCCAGATGAAAACCAAGGAAAGGATCAAATGCTAGTTTTGACAGTTCCATGTTTAAGTGCATGTGTTTTGTTTTGATGGCTCCAAGTTGAATTAATTGAGCTTAAATGTTGTTAATAAAACTGTTCTTAGTTTCACAGTGGTAAAATCTTCAGGCATGAATATTGTATTGAACCACCCTAAAAAGCCCTTAGTGAGACAGCTGTACTAGTAGCGGGTTGATTCTCAGCAGCAGAGTTATCCTGTACTGGAGTTAATTTTTCTCTGCCTTTCAATGGGCATGGATAGAGAACCACATAAAGCACAACACTACAAGGGAATAAGGCCAATTTAAGCAAAGACCAATAAAAATAACACGGTATACATTAACAAACAAAAACAAAATGGGACTCTAGTCACTCAGTATTTCAATTAATACAAATGTTTTTGCATTGATTCTTTGTTGATTGTTTCATTTTTGGTGTTTTTTTTTTTTTTATTTCTAGTAAAATACAGAATATTTGCTGTAAACTCCAGAATAAAGCCTGTGAACAGTACTGTGGTTGTGAAAATAGTAGTAAGTTTATGGAACATTTTTAATTTTCTTAAAGCTTGAATTTAGAAAAACTCATTAAGAATCAAATCCCAGTAACATAAAGATGAATCAATATTCTTATACTTTCATGTCTGCAGACTCCAGAAGGAATAGTTGTTGAGCAAAAACACCTTACCATAAAAAAGGGAATAGTAGGTTTTGAGTTTAAACTGGGAAATCCAATCAGGTTGGTTTTGCAATTTCTGCAGTTTGTTCAGTTTTTGAAAAAGTTTTTTGATTGAAATGAATTGATAAGCACACATTTAACATAACACTTAACAACCACAATCACATCACCAAATGACACTTTATTGTTGATTTCTCAATTAAATGAGAACACATAAACATTTTATGTTTGTCATTAAGTTTGAAAGTCATAAAGTTTGAAATTTAAAATAATTTTGCAGTAAATCCTGTTGTGTTTATATTAACAGCAGCAACCATAAATATGTATCTATTTTTTTAAACTATTTTACCTCAACATAGCTCTAGAATTGCATTACAGAAACATTACTTACATTTCAGCAAGGGATTGTCACATTTTAAAATTACCCAGAATTATAATTAAAATAAAGTGCAAAAAAAATTAATAAACCAAATAAACATATAACATATATAACATTTAATATCCCATAATGCTAAAATAAACAAATATTTTTAGATGAGCATGATTAAATGCACTAAAACTAAAATGATACTAAAACCTTTTCTTTTTTTCTAAGCAATGGAATCTGGAAAATTGCAGCAAATTTTAAGGAAAATCCTAATAAGAATTTCACAGCAGATTTTGAGGTCAAAGAATACAGTAAGTAGTTTAATAAGTAGAATGCAAATAAATATTATGTTAATACAAATCTGATTTATTTATTAATTAAAATGTATAAAAATAAAAAATATATATTATTATTATTGTTGTTGTTGTTAAGTCAAATGTTTATCAGAAGGGGCATAGTTGTTTTGTTCAAAATTGTGACTGGATATTTTGATCATTATAATGATTTATTTTGTGTACGTCTACTTTCTAGGACTTCCTAGTTTTGAAGTGAATTTGACACCTGAGAAATCTTTTTTCTATGCTGATGATGAAAAGTTTTCTGTCTCCATAAAGGCAAAGTAAGAATTAATTTATGGTTGTGCATCACCTCTGTATTTGGCTTCGTAGCAACACATTGTTGCTTATTTGCTACAATTAATACAACACATTTGTAATATACTGTATTTATTGTTAACTTTATTACTCTTTATTGCTTTTAAGGTATTTGTTTGGTGAAACTGTTGAAGGTAGTGCTTTTGTTGTGTTTGGTGTGTTTGATGGAAATAACAAAAAAAGCATCCAGAGCTCCCTGAACAGAGTTGATGTAAGATCATGGATATAATTTTACATTTTTGTTGGTTTAATTACAATGCTTAATGGTTACATAAATGAATCTTAATTTGTTTCCACTACATGCTCATTGTGATGCATGTAGACTTTACACTCGCTTCATCTGTCTTTTCTAACAGAACAGGGCAGCAGCTGTTTAGCCCTTTGTTTTGTCCCGCTTGCTTATTTCCTCACCCTTCTAAGCTCTAAGTTTAATGCAATCCTGCCCATCAGCTAACTAGTGATAGCCACAGAAACTCAGCATGACTGTGCCACATAGATGCATTCGGTAAATTACAGTCAGTTCTTTCCACTCTTACTACAATGGATTTGCAATATTATTGTGAAACTGAATATATCAAGAAAAGTTTGAGTAAGAATAGAAATTTACAATGAAACCTGACTGTTACTTCATATATTTGAGATGTACTTATTCTTAGTAAATAAGCAATAATGAATCTAGAGCAAGAAACAACACATTTCCAGGGTGGATATTTCATTTGTGCAGTAAGGGATAATATAATACAGAATGAAAATAGTTTTATTTTTTTAACTAAACTCTGTAGATCACCAAAGGAGAAGGTAAAGCGGAATTAAAAAGAGACCAGATACGTCAAACTTATCCGGACATCAAAGCAATCATTGGGCACACACTTTACATATCTGTTAGTGTGCTTACTGAAAGTGGTAAGTAGAGGACATATTTTCCACTTATATTCCACTTATCTTTTTTGCACTCTGACAAAAGTACATCTGCAAATCTCTCATTTATAATGATGCACTTGTTTGTGAACAAGCTGTATTTGTGAAGTTTTCTTTAATTAAATGAACCATTTAAGGAAGGAGTCTCCAGTGTCAAAAAGTCAGAGATGAATCTGTATCTTTAAATTTTCAGACCTGTAAGATGCTATTACAACAGATAACAGTTAAAAAGTGTTTGTTTGTTGTTTTTTTTATTTATATAAAACGTTTTTAATAACAAAAAGCTTGCACAGCAGGTACAGTAACTCATTGTACAGTAATATCATTCATGAGGCAGTATACAATACATACTATTTCTACCATCAAACACTGTGAAGGGATACAATCATCATCATCATCATCATCATCATCATCATCATACTGGGGAAAAATTGGGTACCGTAATGACAATATCAAGAACTAAGGTATCAAGCTAGATGTAAAATTATCAGGAAAGCTATAAGACCTGGTGACCATCTGCATGTAAGTTCAGGTTATGCTTGTACATAGCAAAAGACTATGGTTAGAAGATATTCAACCCTTTTTATTTGGCATGAATAATCAAATCACAAATTTGATTAGAGAAAACGTTTTTATGTTTAATAGCTGATCATCCTGACTAACAATGAACAGTTTTGTTCTAACAATGAACAGTTTTTGTTCCATCCAACTGCCTTCTGCAACTGGTGAAGGTAACTAATTGTGTTAGTGTAGTGTAAAACTGTTAGTGTAGTTAACAGGGGTGAAAACTGTTTTAAATTCTGACTGGTAATATGGAGCCAAAAAGTGAGGAGAATAAAGCATGGAAGAGGTGGACAGTCCTGAGAAACTTATGAATGTAAGTTAGCTTCCGGGGTTTGGGGGTTGAATTCCAAAAAGTCTTACATGAAAAGCTAGAGTGCTATGTAGGCTTGTATCCACACAAAGTGGTGCCCTTGAACAGGGGGTTAGAGAGTACTTTGGGATTCAGCCTCCTGTTAGAAGCTATTTAGCTTTGTAGCTCCCATTAGCCATTAACAGATTAACACAGTTTGGAATGACTAAGTAAGGAGAAAAAGTGTTGTTTAAGATGGTATAACATGTTAAATGTGCTTCTGTGACAGGTTTTGAATGAGGGTTTTGGTAAATAATTACAATCGTTTATTTGTTTTTAACTATTTAATCTCTATTTAAGTTCTAAACTGTTTTCTGTTCATGGTATTGAGTTGATATGCCTTTCCTGAGGAAAAAACCAAACACAGTATAATTTGCAGTGAAATGCTTAAACAACTGTCAGTGACCTACTGTACAAGAAAAGATACGATATACAGTTGCAAGCAACAATGAGCGGGCCCAAGCATCGTTGTTGCCCGGGTGCACCAAGCAACCTGTGTGTTTTTTGAGCATGTTAAGACAGTAGGTTCCAACTTGTGTGTTCATTTTCATGACTTTTTCAGCATGGTAAGACCTCCAAAAAAAAATAATAATAATCCGTAGAAAAACATATCTGCCCTCGAACTCTATGACATATGCACTATGAGACATCAACAGTATCTTAGAAATAAAGAAGAATATCCAGCACCATAATCCCTGTTAATAAAGAAATAGATTAAGAACAGGGATCTTGCAAAAATTCTTGCAAAAAATTGCTCCAAATACACACACACACACACACACACACACACACACACACACACACACGTTTTAACAACTAGATTTGCTAATTTGTTATACTACTAGCAAAATTGTGAGTTTTGCATTACAAAAGTGATGTAATGAATTAATTTTAGTAAAGTGCTATTTTTGAATAGTGGTTGATGTTGGCACAAACTAGTTAAAACTGTGTAACATAAACATAAACAGACTGACACTGACACACGGGATGAAGCAATCAAATTTCTTAACATCTCATAATATTTATTATATCTGTGTGTTTTTCAGGCAGTGAAATGGTGGAAGCTGAGCGGAGGGGTATTCATATAGTGACATCACCTTACACCATCCACTTCACCAGAACCCCTAAATATTTCAAACCTGGAATGCCTTTTCACTTAATGGTACAAGCTAGATCAAGTCAGATTTAGATTCAGCTGTTTTTCACATTGTGATTTTAACAATAGATATTGTTCTTAAGCAGCTTTACAGCAATCTGGAGGTCAACCAGAATGAAGGTTACAACACTGTGTCCTTAGTCCCTTCTCCCTTTCAGTACCTAACCAAAGGTTACCAAAGGAAAGGGCAGTCATACTTAGAGTATATGGGCAGCTATACAGAAGACAGTAAGCCAGTAATATGAGGAATATGAACGTCAAAGAAGCTAATGTGGACAACCTATATACAGTATACACGCATAATAAAGCTTAGATGTCTTTCACAAAGCTATCCTATTGTTGAAGTATACTGTACAAGTGATTTTTCATTTTACAAAAAATATATAAAATTAAGAAATCAACTCAAATTTAACATTGTCATTTTAAATAAATGGTTGAGGAAATGCATGGACGACATTTTATGCTGTCAAGGAACTAAAATTTAGGGATCATTCGCGTTAGCATTTTTTCAAATTCCACAGTACCTTATTCATTGTAGAGACTGAATCAGGGACACCAACATGATTATATTTCATAGCAAACACAAGGACCACCTTTATTATATACATTCAATGTCTAGGTGAATTGATTGAGACTGAGATTGATTCAGGGTTTTTTCTTCTTTTTTTGCACATTACCAATGCAGAAATATGCACTGACAACTAGATGCCAGTGATATAAACATGGGACAAAATTGACAAATGTACTGGATAATGTGTTTTCGTTGAATTTGCAGGCTACAGTGCTCGTTTAAATGCATGCAATATTGTCATGCATCAACAATACCTCTGCATTATCCTCTGTCTCCCAGGTTTACGTAGTGAATCCTGATGAGACACCAGCAAAAAAGCTGGAATTGTTGTTGACTGTAAGCGATATATCAGACTCTTCTCAAGGAGGGAAGACTAAGGAGAATGGCGTGGCCATGTTCACTGTAAACACAAAGCAAACAGAAACCGAGCTAAAGATCACTGTAAGTTTCACTTCTTCACTCCACACTTTCATTTATTTTCATCTCAACCTGTTGACATTCATTAATTGTCAGTGTATGGTACATTTATAGTGAAACTTTTTTGGGGGTGGGGGGGGGTTGCATTTAAGGTATAAATTCTTCTTCTTCTTCTTCTTCTTCTTCTTATTATTATTATTATTATTATTATTATTATTATTATTATTATTCCCCAAAGGTAAAGACGAATGATGAGAAACTACAAAGCAGAACGGGAGCCCAAGCGGAGAACTCATTAATAGCACATGCTTATGCTTCTATACCTGGCTCAAAAAATTACCTGCACATTGACTTACCTACTGAAGAGCTGATGATTGAAAAACAATTCTCTGCCACGATGCATATACATACTTCACAGACAAAACATGAAATTAGTTATATGGTATATAGTTTAATGTTGTTTAGTTGCATATTTTCACTTGCATGAACACAAATGAACACTTGCATTTGATCAAAATAATGTAATTCTCTTGCCTTTTTGGTTGCATTATATCACATGTATTATCATCTGAATGTTTCAGATCCTAAGTAAAGGACAAATTGTGCGTACCTCTAAGCTGGAGAGAGTTGATAATCAAGTGATGGGAGAACAACTTTCTATCACCAAAGACATGCTTCCTTCATTTCGAATGTTGGCATATTACCATGTAGGAAACTCAGAGGTTGTTGCTGACTCCATCTGGGTTGACGTTAAGGACACATGTATTGGAATGGTTAGTTGATTATAATAAATAGAAATTAATAGAATAGAATAGAATAGAATAGAATAGAATAGAATAGAAGACTTTATTGATACAGTGAGGAAACTTCACAAACAGTAGTAGACTGGGGGACAAAAAAAAGTTTGTTAAAAGTTTTTTTAATGGGGCTTTCACATATTTATGGACTATTTGAGAGACCTGAAAGACTTTTTGGCTCATATTTTTTTACAAGATTTTGTCTCTCATTTACAGTCCAGTCCCTGTACCTGATCAATTTGAGAAGAATGTTTTGTTGAAGACACATACAATGATCTATAAATTATTCAGCATAAATAAAAAAAAATCATTAAGGTATGAACAAGTGAGAAACTTATGCAGATGATGACAGATGATCAGGCCAGTATACTCGTGATACTGAATGTTGAGTGGTTAGAACAGACGAGTAGGGACATGAGATTTCTGCTGTACATAAACAACCATTTTTTTTAATTGTATCTTTAGGCACTTTGCAGCCTGTTGCAGCTAAACTTATGTTCCCAATTCTTTAATTTAGACTACATAATTTACCTAAATCAACACCAAATCTACATTACATGTCAGCACAATTGGTAATGTCTTTTTTCCAATTTTTCAAGCTTCAAGTGGAAATAGATGATCCGCACCCAGCGTATGCACCTAGTGACCCAATAAAATTAAAACTTACCGCGAGTCCCCAGTCAAATGTATACCTGGTTGCTGTGGATAAGGGTGTCTACGTCCTCAATAACAAGAACAGACTCACTCAGAGCAAGGTGAGTAATCCCAACTAGAGTCAGCAGTGGACAGATAATTAATATTTAGGGAATTCATATATGGAAAATGGCAAACACCAGATTTAAAAACCAATTAAAATTACAGAAAGGTATTTGACGTATACAGCAAAATCTGAGAAACAGGTTGCTTTATTTTTTGTTATTTATTTATTTTTGCTTGTATATATGTATATGTGTATATGTGGACCAAATGGTCCACTGTGACAACCCTTTGCCGGGAGCTGCTGAAAGAAGAACAATTTAGAAAATGAATCAATGGTCTTGCTAATACATTTATGGTTTGTTCGCTTCTGATGTTATGCAATTAACATTTCATATTGCATGACTGTGAAACTGTAATGATACAAGCAGAAGGCTGAGTATGGTGTTTTTATTGATCCCAACAACAGATCTGGGACTCTATTGAGGATCATGACATTGGCTGTACAGCTGGTAGTGGTAAAGACAGCATGGGGGTTTTCTATGATGCAGGTCTGCTGTTTGTGTCAAATACACAAATAAGCACTGCTGACCGAAGAGGTATGGTAAAGCTGTTAGGGTACATTTAAACTAAAGTAACGCTAAAATAGCTCTTCAAATTTGATAGCATGTTAAAATAAAGAATATTATAAAAAGAAACAATTTCATACTGGTTACTGTGGTGTAAGTGGGCAGGACAGTCCATGTTTAATAATCTTTAATGTTTGTTAATTGATAAATGATTAAGAAAACAATGATAATATCCGCATGCCTTACTTTACAATTAGAAATCACAAAAAATGTATATGTTTAATGTTTAAAACATTCAGAATATAAAAAAAATTCCTGTAACTAGTACTTTACACTGTATAATTTTGCCACATTTTGTAAAAATGACAAATGCAATAAAACTAAGGTGTGGCTTTTTTATGAATTCTTTAGTAGACATAAGAACTAGTAGATAAGAATGAAGTCTCGCGCTAATCAACATCTACATGACAATATCTGACAATGGAGCAATTGAAATACCAATTATAGCCCTGAAACTGTTGCCATAGTGACTTTGTGACATTATCAATGTATCTAATGTAATAATAACATGGCGTGCTTTGGGTTTCATAAAATTTCTTACAGATAAAATACTTTTAAATGGTATGAAAGCTAACTTCACCTCCACCTATAACCTTAGGAACATTTTTAAATAGGCATTCATTAAAACCATTTTGCAAGTCTGGATTATATGCTTCAAGATGAGGATATATATGAAAATAAAGAAATATATACAATAAAACGTACATTAATTTCCCTCCTCTGTTCATCTTTACTTTGGTGAAGAGACCTCCTGTGCACCTCCAAAAAGACAGCGGCGTGCCATCACCAAATCACAACTCCTGAACAAACTGGGTTAGTATACATTATAACTCAAATAGACATGATGCTAAATATAAATTTTGATATGCATTTTGCCTGGCCAAAAAAATTGTCACACAGTCAAATATTTAGATTTACTTCCTTTAGCTTTGTTTACAGCTAGCATTGTTGTATCCAAATCAAGTGTGGACATTATTCCCCATGCTGGGATATGTCCATGCAATCACAAAAGAAAAAATCCATTATTATGTTAACCTTTGGGCATGATACATGAAGGGTGCATCACTTCATGTGTTTCCCTTTTTACCCTAAGACGCTCATAACTCTAGAATGGGGTCAATCTGGACTCATCAGGTCACATAACCGTTTTCAATTGCTTTATCTTTAAAGTTTACAGGGCAACTTTTATACTCCCTAGCCTTTCTTCTCCTGAATCTCACTAGCAATATATCAAGTTCATAATCTAGCTTTATTTAATTATATTATTTATTTTCGTTTTTCACATGATGACCAATATTTCCATGCAGTAAGTGAGTACAACGCTACAATGAAGCAGTGCTGCAGGGATGGAATGGTGGAAAACTTTCTTGGTTACACCTGTGAACGAAGATCTGAGTATATTGTAGATGGAGCTGAATGCCGCAAAGCCTTCCTGAATTGTTGCCAAAAACTTGCTGATTTAAAAAAAGATGCTGTGCAGGGGGAGCTACATCTTGCTAGAAGTAAGATCTATCTATCTATTTGTCTGTCTATTTATGTATCTAGTTGCTAAAGATGTCACAACCTGCCCGAACATGTCTACACCATGAAATATATGTTGCTTATTCCCCTTTATATTCTGGTCTAGAATTTACTTTTTAACGCCTCAGTCGCCTGGAGCACACCTGTTGTCACGTTGGTTTTCATCATTCCCCCTATATAAGACACTCCAAAACCTTAACTCTCTGTGGGATTAGAGTTTGCCTTCCAAGCGCAGTTTTTTTTTTAACACTTAGTGTGATCATGACCTGGCTTTGGGTTTTGACCTCATTTTTGTGCAGTACCTTTGCTGTTGGAATTATACTGTTGGCTCTGACTTTATTTACTGAATTTGAGACTGATTACTGCTTAGATTATTTCATGCTGGACTTACTGGCTATGACTCCCGTGTTTTTGTTGCATTATCAGAACTGTAAGTACTTTTTCGTTTTTCTTTATTCGTTAACATCTGCACTTGATTTTTTTTTTATGACGTTCTGAGTTCTGCACAGTGTCTGCTTCATGTGCCCTAACTTCCCTCCATCCGTCTGAACCCATGTTGGTGAACCACATAAAAAATTCTCCAGAGGAATGCAAATGATGGCATGACGAGTGAGTGCATTTCTGCTGCTACAAATCCAACCATTTCCTATGAGTCTGTCTGCTAAAAAATTATCCTGAGAACCCCAGTGATCTTTTGGCACAAGACAAAAGAGGTTTCCAACTCATTGTTCCTGTTTTCCGGTTTCTCTGATTCATGCTAACAAGTCCCATGACACCCATGCCCTGATCTGTCCTTTCAAGGAAAACTTCCTTAAGTCCCTTGGGCTGCCAATTCTCTCTCCAACCCCTTGATGGGAGCAACTTGGCTGCCAAGACTTATTAAACTGCCCTTCTTATACTACAGTTCTCTGGGAACCATACAAAAACAATTTTGTTCTTTGTTACAAAAGGTTCCAATCTTCCTCCCCTGGCTAGCTCTACACAAGCCACACATCAACTGGGCCAAGGAAAGGGTTCTGTACTGGAGCACTTCTTCCCTGTCCTCATGCCAAGTACTATGACCTCAAGCAAGTCTTTGGTAAGTCACATGCAGTTGCAATTCCACCACACTACTGATACGACTGTGCCACTGACATTATCCACGGTTCGACCCCCTCTTTTTTTCCAAACCGAGAGAGAAGCAATGGGTTGATAGATCTCCGAGTCATTTACAGCAAGGATTAAGCATCCATCTTCCTCCCCGGTGGACACAAGCTTCTGTTTTGTGGAAATAAAGCATAAATTCCCATCAATGTATTGACTACAGAGAATTAAACAATATCACTATCAAGAAATGTTATCCTCTTCCCCTCATGACCTCTATATTTGAACTGCTGCAGGACATCTGGATTTTCACAAGTTGAACTGAAAAAACACCTATCACTTCCAACACCCAAATTGGTCGGTAAGAGTACAGTACCTCATAGTTACCTTTGGGTTAACAAATGCACCTGCTATTTTTCAAGCACTTATTAATGATGTCTTGAGAGACTTTTTGAACACATTTATATTTGTGTACCCCCATGGCAACCTTACTTTCTGTTTGTTCTTTATGGACCACAAGTTTAATGGATGTGAGGTCTTGCATAGGCTTGCATAGAATTTCATAATCTAAAGTAAAAGCATTCATGAATTTGCCAGTGTGCTTCATTAAGATGGAAATTCCGATGTTTATTTGGATTCACCAACTTTTTCTGGTAATTCCTTGTGATGCTTCCTTTTTAGTGTAACACATTGGCCAACAAAGCCTTTTCAGACCCTAATTGCTGCTTCTTCTCACCGCTTATTCTCACAATTGTCAATCCCTTCCTCCAATTTGTGCTTGAAGTGGATTTATCAAAAGTGGTTGAGGCATTGGAGTCCAATTCAGAAGGGTCCTGGTTCTGATCCCATGACCGCCAAATTATCCCTTACTTCAGTGGAGATGTTCTCAGATCTGTGATTTAGTGTCCTGGTGGCATTTAATTTGTTTGTAGTGTATGGTGGGATTCAAACTGCAAGTATTGGTCTGTGTGAGGTCATAAACAAAAGACTGAGACAAAACAAAGCAAAACACGAGAGTAAAGGCAAATACAGCAGAACAATCTGGCAACAGGTGGGTGTCTTGCAGCATCTTAAATAAGCAGAGCTGATTAATCCAAAAGGTGAGCTTGAGCCGTGAGTGAGACCATAAAAAAAAAAAAAAAGGCGTTGCGAAGCTGGAACAGGAATAATTTTGGTTACTTACGGAGGAGCTATGTTGTGGGCGAGATCTGTGATTGTTGTGACAGTGTATATGGTAAATAAAATTTGAATTTGAGCTTGAATTGGAATTTTGCTAAATCTATGCCATGAACTACATGTTCCTAATTTTCTCAATACCCTGCATCAAGCACTGAAAACCATAAAGGAAATTATTTGAGGAAATTACTTGAATAGGCTTAAGAGCTGTCCAACACATTATTAAAACCTTCAACTTCATTGAAGAAATGTGGTCAGAAAAAAAATAATAAATGGAGATCACGTAATCCCTTAGTAAGGATGCAAACAAATGACAGTAGAAATCATGTGTTTAATAGTCCAAGGAAGAGAATTTCCACATGCACATTGTGACAAAAGCTCACATGATTGGGGATAAATAGCTGTGTGGCCATTAAAAACACTTAGATTTGCTAGGGCGTATAACAATTGCATTTGGTCAATGGAAAAAAAATATATATATAGGTTTTTTGAAAAATAGATCCGAGATAAAATAATCACTACAAAGATGTATTTTTTTTTTTTGCTCTTCAGATTAATTATCCCTTTATTTTATCCCCTTATTTTATATTATTTAAGGTGAAGAAATCGAAGTAAATGAGCAGTCTGATGAAATTATATCACGCTCAAACTTCCCAGAAAGCTGGATGTGGGATAAAGTAGAAATTCCCAACTGTGAAGCAAATAAGAAATGGTGAGTAGACAATTACCTATGCATTGCAGTATTATTTGCACTTTCCACACATTTGAGCAAAAATTATTGCATATATTAACTAATAATTATTATCATTCTAAAAACTATTGTAAAAAAAATATGATGAATTCAGAAAAGAAAACAATAAACGTGCAAGCCTCAACATAACCAGCATGTGCTAGATTGCTTACCCAGATTTCTTACCCAATTGGGTGGCAGATATTATTATGCTAGCCAGTCAGTCTCTGCCAGGTGAGCATATAGGATATAGCATATAGCATTTCAAGAGGCCAGAAATGAAAGAACTATTGAAGTGACTATCCTCGAGGCCTGCTTTTTTCAAGCAAAAATATTTGTCAAATTGCCAGACTATTATTTTTTGATTAATTAAATTTTATTTATATAGCGCTTTTAACAATGGTCATTGGCTCAAATCAGCTTCACAAAATTTAAAGAAAATAGAAATGCATATGAATGAGAACAAATGTGTATAAATCACAATGCTTAGATTGTCCCTGATGAGTAAGCTGAGAACAATGGGCACAGTGGCAAGGAAAAACTCAGTGAGATGGCAATAGGAAGAAACCTTGAGTGGAACCAGAATAAACAGAGAAACCATCCTCATTTGGGTGATACCAGAAGATAGCAGGAATTGTTTTTCTGACATACTGTGTGATTAGGCAGCTGAACGTTCAATATAACAGAAGATGTCTAAGGTAACAAGGAGTCCAGTCCAGCCTCCTTGTGGCACCAGGATAAGTCAGACAGGTGCAGAGGGAAAAGGTGGTCCAAATCACAGATCATACAATCACAGAGCAGAATCCAGCTGGAGCTGGTCCTTCTCTGGATACCCCTGGATCCTTACAGGTTTGGCATCTATTTACTAGAGCTGGCACAATCTCCAGATGCCTCGGGATGGGTAGAAAAAGAAAGAACAAGTAGAGAAAAAATAAGCAAATTGTTGGGGAACATTCAATAAAACATGTTATTATTAAGCCCAGAGGCTTTCTGCCTTTTGGAAAGTTTTCACAATCTCTTTGTGAGTCATGTTTTTTTTCCTCGCTATCATATCTCTCTACACATGGTCTGTATCCACTCGTCGTGTTTTTTCCTACATCACAGGGAAAAAGTATAGTCATAGGGGAAGTAGTGAAGGGCTTTAGCTGTGAGGTATGGAATACCGGATGGATCCGGAGCACCGCAGGCAGCTGTGTGAGAGTTTTCTAGATTCTGTGTGGAGGTGCAAATTTTTTTGTTGACAGCAATACTTTGTCACCTACATTGTACAATCGTGCCGGAGGGTGTCGACGTCGATGCTGAGCAGTGTAGCGGGTGTTGGGATGTTGGATGGCTGCGTTTGCTTGGTCCCACAGCCTCTGTCCTTACGGTGTGGGGTACGTAGAGTCGGCAAGACATCACACCTGAAGTGGTGTGATGATCTTGGTTGATGGGAGGACAGGTGCGGGGTTCGCCTGGGGGACGTCTTCCTCATACTGTTGGGGTATTCTTGGACCCTGGGCGGTATGATAGATGGAAATTGTAGTGTTCGATGAATAGTGCCCACTGCGCCTGTCTTGGGATGAGCTGTTTTAAATTGCGGCTCGTTATCAGATTCTGATGATAGGTCCAGATGACGAATGGCTCCGCCGTGTCACCATTCCTCCAAGGCCCACTTTTGGCCAACAGCTCGCGGTCCCCTACTCTGTTTTGCTGCTGAGTGGTGTCAAATTTCTTGGAAAAGAAGCTACTGGGGGGGTGGAAATCTCCAACTCACAGTACTGCTGATGAGCGAGCAATCTCTTAAGGACCGCTCTGACGTGTTGGATGTGTTCATTGACTGTATGGGAGTAGATGAGGATGTCATCAAGGTAGATGAATGCCCACCAGCCTAGCATGTCTCTCAGGACACCGTCGATGAACTGTTGGAAGACTGCGGGTCATTGCAGAGTCCAAATGGGCTAACCAGGCTTTCATAATGTCCAGTGAGGGTGATGAAGGCTGTCTTCCACTCATTGCCCTCTCTGATGCGCACCAAGTTGTAGGCGCTCCGGGGGTCCAAATCCGTGAATATGGTGGCACCAAAGAGAGCGTCCAGGGCTGACTTAGTATGAGCCTCGCGGCGGCAGGTGAGGAGGAGGGCCGAATGGTTCCTTGGTAGAGAATGTTGAATACATACTCCTCCATTCTACTGCATCTCGGTGGTTGATAGAGGGTAGAGATGGCCACGAGGAGAGACAGAACCCGGCTAAAGGCTGATCGCAAGGTCGTACAGGCAATGAGGAAGAAAGTGTGTGGTGGGTTTCTTACAGAACACTCAGCCAGGTCCCAATAGGCTGCAGGGATGGCGTTAGTGTCGACTTCGGGAGCCTTGGACTCCCTAGAACACGTCCCAGCCGGGGCCCGCAGGCAGAGTTCAGTGCAGGTCGGTCCCCACTATAGGATCTAATTTTGCATTCAAGAGATGAGGGTGTCGTGTTGAAGTAGCCATGGGTGCCCGAGAATGATGGGGGGAGATGAGATGGAGGTGAGGTAAAACCGGATCCGCTCTTGGTGTTGGTCGATGATTAGGGTGACTAGTTGGGTCTGGGTGATGATGGGAATGGAGGAGAGGGGCCAACCGTTGACAGATGTAATTCGAACGGGTTGGGATAACGTATTATTTCAGAGTCCTAGTTATTGACATTGAACTTCACCTGTCTCTTTTAGGATCCAACTGAGAGCGTTCACATTAATTACAGCTCCCTGTGTTACAATACAGACAAAGTGACTCTAAAACAGCATGCTCCTGGGTTATGCCTTATTTCACCCTTCTTCATGTCACATCTGTACTTGGTTGAAAAGGAGATTATGACTTGAATAGTCACATTTTTATAGTGAATACATAGCAATACTAATCTAAAATATATACAAGTTTAATTTCTATAAATACTATAGTTCTTTGAGAAGATACTACAAGGTTAGAGGGGTGTACTCACTGAGTGGGTATATATACTTCTCTTACATACATATAACCATAATGATGATAACTCTAGTAAATATCCCAGACACACAGGAACTGTGTTTAATGTAATGCAAAATATTTACATATGCATCCAATTATACAAAATAATAAAAATAAGAAGAAGAAGAACTTCTTACACCATGTGACAATAAATATCTCATGAGATTATTGTTTCTCTACACAGTGACTCAGTGAAAATCGATCGGAATCTTCCAGAATCCATTACCACCTGGTTGATAACTGCTGTTGGCATTTCAGATGATGATGGTGAGTGCTCAAATTCATAGAGCGTCTACAATCAGCTAAGGACTTATTTAATATGAGAAAAGAAGCATGTGATTACACTCCACACATACTTTACATTTATTATCTAACTTATAAACTAAGCTTCAGGAAGAAAATACTTATTGCTTTCTGTTTTTCATAGGTATTTGTGTGGCAGATCCATATGAGGTGATAGTTAAGACGGATTTCTTTGTTGATCTGAAATTGCCTTACTCTGCTGCAGTCAACGAGCAAATAGAAATCAAAGCGGTTATTCATAACTTACAAAACACTCCGCTTAAAAAGGTTGTTTTTCCTTAAGACTTCTTTAAAATATCTGTTTTGTTTTAGAATATTTCATTTAGGTGACAATCGCCAATCAATAACTATCCTATTTGAAATGTTTAATGTTACACAGGTTTTTGTTGAGTTGAAGGAGAATCAGGAGATATGTAGCATGGCCAGCTTTCGGGAAAAGTATCGCACAACTGTCAGCATTGATCCCAAATCTTCCCGCGCTGTCCCTTTTGTTATCATTCCTGTAAAGGCAGGACAATTTGAAGTTGAAGTGAAGGCTATTTCGCTGAACCCACTAAGGACTGATGGTGTGAAGAAAAAGCTTAAAGTAGTGGTAAGCTATTGACCCTCGATTACTGATTTCTAAATTAACAAAATGAACCTCTGTGACACATTTGGACATGGTCTGTGGACATCTAAGGATCACACCCATAATTGAGCATCTCATTCCAACACCACAAAAATAATTTTTTTGTTAAGTTTGTTGCTTTAACAGGAGCAGTCTCATTGACCATCCTGGTTTGTGATCTTCTGTGGCCTACTCAGGCATGAGACATAGCTCTCCATGAAAAGATAATGAAGGAAGGAGAAGTGGATTGTAGTTGGAATTTTAGTTATAAATATAAGTAAACCGGTGGCACAGTGATGTAGTGGTTAGCACTGTCACCTTGTACCTCCAAGGTCCAGGTTCGGATTTCAGCCAGGGTCGATTCCTGTCTCTGTGTGCATTTAGTTTGCATGTTCTCCCCGTGCTTGGTGAGTTTCCACCAGGTTCTCCGGTTTCCCCCCACAGTCCAAAGGCATGCATTAGGCTAATTGGCATTTCCAAATTGCCCGTAGTGTGTGAGTGTGTGTTTGTGTGTCCGATGGACTGGCACCCTGTCCAGGGTGCACCCGGCCTCGTGCCCTCCTGGGAGGATAAAATGGTATAGACAATGAGTGAGTAAGTGACTGAGCTAATTAAACTATGGTAAACAATTAAAAAAAATTTTAAAAAGCTTCTGATTGCTTGCTGCATCAGAATGCAAACAATGAGTATGACAGTCCCAAGAGCCTTCAGGACAGAACATTTTTCAGGGTTTTCTCATTATTAAAAGCAGCCATGGAGACGGTTTGAGATCCCCTTATGCACTTAGGATTGCTGGTGATGTAAATTAAGCATCCTTGCTTCGGGAAATAGATTTGTGGAGTTAACTAGGGTAACTTGTTAGAAAGGTTGCATAGTATGTGGTACTGTATGTTGCATAGTATGAGGACTCAATGGCAAAGTTTACTGAATTATTCATTCTTAAGTCAGATGCTACTACTGATATCTACTGTTTTTTATAATCTATTTTGAATATAGTCCATAATAGTGTACCTGTTGTTAGGAGTAATCGTACCGTCTTTCACTGTTTGCACAAATGCACTTTATGTAGCTCAGTGTATTAATCTATTTTATTCATGTGTATTCTCATTTTCCTTGTTGTTTTATGGATCAATATGGTCCTGGTGGGTGATTGTTTTCATCGTTGAATTGGCAATCCAAAAAAAAAAAAAAAAAACCAAACTTGCTTTTAGTTGACTATAGGTTACAAAACTGAAAATTCGAAATAAACAGAGCTCCACCATCTATGTGAGAACGGACGGGGCTCTGGAAACTAACAATAAAAACTTAAGATCCTCTCAGGGCGTTCGCCCTTACCGTGGATTTATTTGAGAGAGGGGTTTGTGTCTTTTTTTGCTCGTTTATACTTAGCGTTAGAGTGCACGCTTAAAGGTCAGCGCGCCGCACTCTTTCTCTCGCTCTCAAACAAATCCTCGGTAAGGGCGAACCCGAGAGGATCTTAAGTTTTTTTTTTGTAGTTTCCAGAACCCCGTCTGTTCTCGCATATATGGCAGAGCTCTGTTCATTTTGGGTTTTCAGTTTTCTTTTGTTTCCTTCTGAGTTTTCTAATTAATAATCCCATGTCATCTCCAAATGGAAAGGTCTTCCTGTGCATATCATAAGCACCCTCACCAACTCCTATTTCATTGAGCCCCTCAAACACTCTTATAAACATTATTACTCTCCAATCTGCAGCACATAACAGAATGAACAAAGTATGTTTGTAATTTGTTGAAAGATAGTTACATTATTAATAAAGCACCTTCCCTTTCCCTGTTTTCATGTTGTTGTTTTTTTGTTGTTGTTGTTGTTTGTTTTTTTTGCTCTTGGGTTGTATGTTTTGTTTCAATGAAAAGACTCAGGGTGTTCAGACAACTACAGGAGAGGTCACTTTAATATTAGAGCCTGACAGATATGGTAAGTTAACTTTTCTCTTCTGTTGGAAGCAAGTTTCTGGTTGCAGCCGTCAACCATCAGTGACTAAAAAAGATTGTTTTTGTTAGGCGGTCAGCAAAGATCAGAATTTAAGAGGCCATTCTTGGAGAACCAAATGCCAGACACAGAGGCTCATACATACATTGCTGTAAGAGGTAAGACTACTGAAACAGGTAATGCAACTGAATAAAACATACATTTGAAGAGGTCCCCAACCCTATGCCATTGATGAGTTCAATTAAATAAACCGAAATTTATCTTTAAAAGTAAGGGATTAAAGACTAATAACTTTATAATGGTGCTGATGCTCAAACCTCAACTCATGTGTAATACCACTCATACCCAATACCCATCACTAGTTTCAGTACTATTGCTTGTCCTATGTTGCCATTTTTTTTCCGTAATAAAAATACTTTGTTTTTGCTTCCTTTTGACTGAATTTTATAAATTCACAATTGGTTTGTTGTGCCATGACTGAGGACATGCAACAATATCTGTGATATGATAATAATTGACCACTGAGGACTATTTATATGTATTTCAACAAGGTAAAGTAAACTGTGGGGTCCTTTCTTACAGGCAGGCCATTAGCACAGATGATTAATGAAGCCCTCAGTGGTAAAGGTCTAGAAAGACTCATTAAACAGCCATCTGGCTGTGCAGAGCAAAACCTGATGGCCATGGTCCTGCCTCTCATCACAACACATTACCTGGACAAAACCAACCAGTGGAATGATGTGGGCGTGGATAAACGCGCTGAAGCTCTCAATCACATCAAAACAGGTAGGCTTTATATAAGGCTTTAAATGGGGGCCTTTGTGGTATCTTTGTGCTGAAAAAGATTTCAGTCCAGCCAAAGTTGTACAGTGAGCTGGAGCTAGTACTTAGCAGTCCTAGCCTTCAGTTACACATATAGAGCCACTTAACACTTAAGATATTAGTGTATATATCCAGTGGGCTGCTTTCTTAATTAGATTTCTTCTTCTTCTTCTTTTTGCAGGCTACGTGACAGAGCTCAGATATTGTATTAGGGATAAGTCTTTTTCCTTTAATGGAATAAATGGCAGCACTTGGTGAGGTTTAGTTTGTTTGTTTGTTTCTTTATATTAGTAGTTTAAAAGTTACACTGTTAATTCAAATGTAACAGATTTTCTTTTTTTTTAACTTCCACTATTTACGTAATTATATGGTATTTCATTAGTATAGCATTTTGAAGGATAAGTATTGTCATCAAGAAACTTTGTAGATATCAGGTTGTATAGAATATTTTTATTCCAAATAAACAAACCAGAGGTAAAGGTGATAATTAAACAGTCACAGAGACAACCTGCATTGTAAAATATTTATTAAGAAATAAGGGCCTCCGAATGGGGCAGTGGTAAAGTGCTTGCGAGTTCTATTCCCGGGTGATGCTGTAACCTCTCGCAGCCGGAGGTCTAGACAGAGCTGATTGGCCGAGCTCTCTCAGAGGGGAGGGATGAGAGGTACTTAGTGCTCCCACATTAATCACGGCTCTACAGACAATCAGGGGCGTCTGTGAGCTCACGCAAGCGGAAGGAGCGGATAGCGCCGTCCTCCAAATGTGTTACTCCGCCCCCAACGGTGCGTGAGCGAGCGGTTTGAAAAAATGCAGTCGGCTGGCGTCACGTAGTTTGGAGGAAACACATGATCGTCTTTGGCTCTCCCGACTTAGTGGTAGTAGTAACCTTAAGGAGGGAGACCCCTAGTGACGGGGAGGAATCGGATATGACTAAATTAGGGAGAAAATCGGGGGGGGGGGGGGGACAGTTTTACCATCCAATATTATTTAATTACTGGTGACTACTGTGTTTTGAACTTGGGTAATCGCAAGCACATATATCAGGCATTAACACACTTGTAAGATATTTTTTCTTGCATTCACTTTATTTTATTTTCTATTACAATATCATTTAAACATAATTCTTTCTAGGCTCACTGCATACGTGGTGAAAATGTTCAGTCTGGCATATGATTTGATCTACTTAAAAAATGATGTCATTTGTGATGCCGTCAACTGGCTGATCACAAAAGCACAAAATTCTGATGGCATGTTCTTTGAAGTGACACATGCTACCTCCAGTGCTATGGCAGTAAGTTACCACAGCTGACATTTTAAAACTTGTATGTACTGCTCAGGTAAAAGTCACACATTTTACATTTTGAAGAAAATAATTATGATGTTATATTCCTGTCTCAGTTCCTCTGAGGTTGTTATTGTTGTTTTGTTTTGTTTGTTTGTTTTATTTATCTTTATGGTGAAGTTTGACTAAAATAAAAAATAAAAAATTATTCCGTAGATCCGAATGAAAAAAAAGCAAGTGGATAGTCTTTTATTTTTTTTAAAGGTTTATATTGCAAATTAATGGTGGTTCCTTTAACATGATTAACAAGTTATAATAAATGATTTAATGTTTATTGTGCTGTGTTAAAACCCAGGCATAATTCTCTTCTAGGGGCCTAATAGAAAGGTCTCTTGGTCTACTATTCACACAGGTTAAAGCACTGCCGTGAGACACTACAGGTGTTGACCAATGAATGAGTCTTGCTTTTTTTATAGGGCAGAAGTTCTGGTCTGACTGTGACGTCTTTTGTATTGATCGCGTTACAGGAGGGACACCAAATCTGTCGTGACAAAATACCTGTAAGTACAAAGGCAAAAGGTATCATGTCAGGGTAGCACCTGAATGGCACAACCACACAACTCATGAGCTTCACCACATCATGTGATCAAGTCTCATGTCTCACTAATTACAGCCACTGTATCTACTGTATGTTTTCTTATGCCTTGATTGCACAACTATAAATTTAGTTTTATTATTATTATTTGATTTGATTTGTCTTACAAAAATATGTTATGTAAGAAAATGAGTTATATTTGCATTTACAGCATTGGGGCAATGGATTATTTATAATCATTCTTCAGTATTTCAATCAGTAGATATACAAATATATATTATAATAGATATAAAAATAAAAGTTATTTTCATCCTATGTGTTTCCACAGTTTGGATTTCCTCATACATATTAAAACCATACAACGCCATTTTCATTTTTATTATATTTTTATTATCTCTAAACGAGAAATCTGATTGAATGAAAGACATTTCATGAGTGCCAATAATAGACGGTAACAGCATGTGACGTTTAATTATACACCCACTCACCTCTAATTTCAACAAACATTTTAATATATCTTCTCAATGGACAATACTATAGAAATGAAACTTGGATATATTTTAGAGTAGTCAGTGTGCAGCTTGTATAACAGCAAAGATTTACTGTCCTCTGAAAATAACTCAACATAGCCATTATTGTCAAAATACTGTATTTGTCAATGAAAGCGAGTGATAACAGCTTTACATCTTTAACCATGCAAAGTCTTGTGTCATATTCATCATGTTCATGTGTTTGTCTGTGGCCGAGTACTGTATGTCTCCAGACCTGAAGCGTATTAAGCACCTGTGGGGCGTCCTCAAGCAGAAGGTGGCGAAGCATGTGTGTCTAACATCCAGCAGCTCCATGATATCATTATAGAGGAGTGGAAGAGGGTCCCAGCAACAACATGTGCAGCTCTGGCAAAATATTGACACTTTGGACACAGTTTTGACATGTTCACTTAGTGTGTACTCATTTTCGTTGCCAGCTATTCTGACAATAATGTCTGTATGTTGAGTTATTTTCAGAGAACAGTACATTTATATTGTTATACAAGCTATACACAATGGCTACTCTAAAGTATATCCAAGTTTCATTTCAATAATATTGTCCCTTGAGAACATATAATAGTGGTTGTTGAAATGTGAGGGGTGTACTCACTTTTGTGAGATACTGTTTGTATCTGTTCACCTCACAAGTGTTCTAACAAATATTAATTACATTAATGGTCAGTCACAGCATGGGTGAAAGTAGGTCCGTAAAGTTGTTCTGAATTACCTCCGAGCCTTCTATCTTGTTCTGCTCGCAGAAATGCAAGCTACAAAGCTAATCTGCTTTTAACACAAGGCTGAATTCCAAATCCTCCTCTAACCCCTGATCAAGGGCACTACTTTGTGAGAGGACAAAGGATTGTACTCCCTACATACCGCAATTGCTTTTCATTTGAATATACAGTGGAACCTCGGATTACGAGTAACAAGGTTTATGAGTGTTCCGCAAACCAAGCAAAAATTTTAAATTAATTTTTAATCGGAAACCGAGAAAGTATTAGTTTACGAGTGCCGAGTCTTATGTATCACGCATGCGACTCTTATTTTGACATCGAGTGGCAAGTAATCACAACTGAGCCAATGATTTTTCTCTCTCTTGCGCTGCGGAATTATGGGTAATCGTCTCCCCTGCTGCGTCGCTGCTGCGTCTCTCCTTCTTCCTTCTGTGTCCGCGCGCGTAATTTGGCACTGTGCCCCACACGCACACTTTGTGTGTGCGTGCGCATAATTTGACACCGACACACGCGCTTTATTTACACAGAAAACTCAGCTCTGTCGCGATTCTTTTCAAAGGTAAGGTGCTTGTTCATTTGTTATTTTTTATTTTTTACTTTACAGCAGTGATTCTGTTAGTATGCTCACGCGAGTGTCATTAGAGAAAAAAAAAATTCCCGTTAAAACAGTGTTTGCATTGTGTATGTTAGTTGTGAAACTTAAAAAGCGAGGTGTGGAGAGGGAGGAGGAGTTTTACTGTTTAAGATGAGGTGAGGGGCTAATTCCGCACACACACACAAATGTTAAGTGCAGGTTAATTTGTTTTATTTTTACTTTATATATTGTATTCATTATTTTTTATGTATTTATTGTTTTGGGCTGTAGAACGAATAATTTGAGTTTTCATTATTTCTTATGGCAAAATTAAATTTGGTTTACGAGTATTTTGGAATACGAGCCCGCTTCCGGAACGAATTATACTCGTAATCCAAGGTTCCACTGTATTAGGGATTCAGCCCCAGACCCCAGAAGGTAGTTGATATTCTAAAGAAGAATGAGTGGGAATATAAAGTAAATCTAATATGTTTCTCAGGACTGTTAATTACACTGTTGATTATGCTGTACAGTGAAATTACACTATACAACTTCTGGTCACTAACTGTCAGTTGCCAGCTCCACCAGTCATAGATAGTCACAGGACAATATGTGTTGGCGGAGCAAAATAACTGGTTGAATAAACAAACAAATAATAATCTATTGATAATAAATGTTTGTGGAACTGCTGTATAAAAGCAATATCACAGTTGATCATGCTGTTGTGCTGGATATCAGCATGGCTGAGATATCTTTAGTACTTGGGCTGTGCCCTACTTTCAACAATAGAAGAACATCAGTAAATGTTACATTTTTCAGTATTTTATTGTCACACTTTTGTTGTTTGTTTGTTTTTTTTATTCCTGATAAACAAACCAAAAGTGTAAAATGAGTGGAATATCCTCGAGACAGCAATCAGAAGTCTGGTAAAATGTTTAAAAAGAGAGACATTTATACAATTTATATTCACACATTATTGCATTACTAGTCCCAGCTGTGTGCCAATCTGAACGTTATTACAAACTGGCACACAGCTGCACAGATTACAGATTGGCACACAGGTTTATTTCATAGTTTGTTTGTTTATCTCATCCAAGGCATTATTGCACAAAATGATACAGAATTACACATCAGCCTAAGTCTGATCACTTAATAACCATCATATTATGTCACATGCCTCAACAGTCACCGGCACCCTGTTAGCACACCTATACAAATTGACTACACCAGGGATCTGCAGTCCTAGAGTTTGGTGATTCTTTTACTCAAACACAGATGATTCAACTGTTCAGTGTGTGTGGACTGGACTGTAGTTGAACTGACCTGCTTTAACCAGTGTGTGTGTGTGTGTGTGTGTGTGTGTGTGCGCATGTGCCCATGCTTGCGAGTTATTGCTGGTAGCCTGTAAGGTAATAGTTACAGTTTTCAGTGATGTTTGCTTGTTTTCGCTTTATTCCACAATATATTAACCTTCTACTAACACTTCCTGACGAGATAATTTATACAGCCATATTTGTGTTGCTTTATTATATGGATTATAAGTATTTTTGAAGCTAGGAAAAAAAATGATGTGTGTCATGCTGTTATAGTATGCTATAGTAGTCCCAATGTGCTTTAATCATCGTATAACATAGCAACTATTCAATCATTATATTTTATTTATAAAACATGCCTTTATACCATTTACAGGTACATTTGGTGTAGTGGAACATCATTCAGCATCTTTTTCTTTTAATGCATTGACTTTATACTTAACTTAAAACATACTATATAGTATTCATATCTAAATATCACTCTGTCCCAAATAATATCTAATTTTGATCTCTTACTTAATTACCAGTATTTCATTTTATCTTGACATTTTTCAGACACTTTCACAGCACATGACCAAGGCAGCAAGTTACATTGAAAACAACATTCGAAATACAGATGATCCATACGCAGTGGCCATGGCATCCTGTGCTCTTGCAAATGCTGGAAAGTTGGATACTGGCCTTTTGTTCAATTTTGCCTCATCCGGTAAGGCAGAGAACATTTCTCATCCCAGCGTGGTTGCTTCTTAGTTTTGGAGAGATGTATATAGAAATAACCATTTAAAAATAAACATACTAATCAAGCAATCCTCCAATACATTATTAAAACCTGGATGAGTAGTGGTTTAATAAAGCAATGTGGTCCTAACAACATGCATGGAGATCAGTTATATGTAAGATCTTTCAGTCGGGCCACACCACAGATACGAGGTTAGGTCTTAGGGAAAAGTGTAATTTTCTTGCAAAAATTGGGAACGGAAAGGGTTTTAAGGAAAAAGGGAGGAAAGAAGCGGAGGAAAGGCACATGCAGGTTTAAGGTCCACAGCTGGCAGGTAGGTACTCGGCTGGCGAGTGAGAGCTTTCGGTTTTAGACTGAGCTGCAAACCACACTAAACAAAGTTGTTGCAGAGTGTTGCTAGTGTGAGCAGAAGTGTGCATCATCATGCACGATGCCCTTAGATAGCAGTCAATTAATAGCTGGCATTTAATCCAAAGTTTAGGCTTCAGTTCATCAATAATAACTGTAATGAGGACTGTGTACCAGTACTTGCCCTTAAGAATCCCAGAAAACTTGTAAGCATCAATTTTTTTACAGCTAATAGTTGAACTGTTTTCTTGGTCAGCAATTGAAGAAGTTCCCCTTTCCATACTCTTCTATTTAGGCTCCGTCCACACAAAGCCAGTGCGTTCCCTATCCGATCTTTTTTTTTTTCCTCGTTTGGCGTCGTCTCAAGAAATATCTGCGTACAAACGAAACCACTGAAAACGGTGTAGTATATATGCCAGACCAGTATGGGGCGCTGTAATTCTGCCATAGAGATACACTATACACGGAGAAGAAGACTTTGAGCATGCGCATAACCTTGCGCGCTGTATATCGCTTGTTGCTCATCACAGTTGCATAGAAGCAATAGATTTTGCTGTAATAAATCTAGTAGGCTTTTTAGTAGCAACACGAACACAATCATGTAGTCTGCCATTATTGTTGTTGCTGTTACGTGTGACGCAGCCGACACGTGATGTGATGACATCATCGTTTCACAAAATATACGGACTGGCTGTACACACGAAACCGCAAGGGTGTCGTTTTCAGATTTATCCACTTTGGGACCCGGTTTCAGTCTCCTAGCGGTTTCAGTCTCCTAAAACGCCGGATCCGTGTGGACGAAACGCCAATACGATAAAAAATTTATACGTATACAGTGAAACGCGTCTTCGTGTGGACAGGCCCTTACTCTCAGGATCGTAGTAATGAATTGATGTCCCATTACCAGTTACAAATTAACACATTCACACCTGTAAAGCAGTGACTGTGATAAGTGATAAGTGCTGATAAGACGTTGTGGCCAATAGAAGTTGTAATATAGCCAGAATGCTGACAATTTTGACTTACCTGTGTGTGTGTGCGTGTGTGCGTATGTGCGTGTTTTTAAAGACAGGAGCCACTGGCCGGTGAGAGAGAATCATTTTTTTACCCTAGAGGCAACTGGTTACGCGCTCCTGGCACTCCTTGAGGATCGTGATTTTGAGCGTGCCAAACCCCTCGTACGATGGCTGAAAACAAATCAAGAATTTAATGGTGGATATCATTCCACTCAGGTAAGGTGCTGCATATTGTTAGATATTTTTTTTTTACTTTGCCACTTTATAGTGTAAAGATTATTTACAGTGCATTGTTGCTTGAAATACGCCTGCATCAAACACAAGTCACTGCCTCATTTAGCGTTAATAGACACTTCCGTATTTTCTAATGTAACTCACATATGCCATGGAAACAGATTAGTATTGTCTGTGAACTATACCTACAGAGATGTCCTGAGTCAGTGGACAAAACATTAGTATGTTTTTATTTATGTATTTATTTTTAATGCATCAGCTCTATTCCTAGGTCTGCTGTTCTTTCACTGTTGCTAATGTTAGTGCTAATAAATGGTTCTTATCTTTACACAGTCTACTGCAGTGGTGTTTCAGGCTATAGCGAAGTACATGGTTGCAAAACCTCCATCCACTGAGGGATCTTTGTCGGTCATCGTTAGTTCTACTGCAAGAAATACAGCCTTCAAAGGCTCATTCTCCAAAATGGACAAAAGCCTTCTGCGCTCAGACAAGGTAAGAACACAGGAAGAAAGAGAAACACTAAAACTATTTCATACATCCATTTGCACATGTTCACATAAAATACTCTCATTCACATTCCAAAAGTGTTTTGTTTTTAGTCAGGGTTATAGTTGATTCCAACTTTATATGATGGAGGGATTCCATGAACAGGAATTGATCAGAAGCTCTTAGTGTGCTTTGAAGTTTCCATCATTGGATAGATCCCTACACTGGGTTACTAGGTTACTAAGTACCCAGAGTCACATTGTTGCAAAGGGTTTTTATTTATTTGATCTATTTATTTTTTCAGGGAGGGGAATATATGTCTTTAGTTGTTGTTTAACGATTGCTGTACTGACATCTAGAGAAAGTTCATTCCACAATCTAGGTGCCAGAACAGTGGACGTATTTCACTGGAAATGATTGTTTTGTTCCTCTCCCGAGCGCAATTTCTCCATCTCCCCAATCCCCTTGCAGGTTTGCGTGCACATTTGAACATCGGTTTTGAAAGCCCGGGGCATACTAGCATATTTACACAACCGGAAACAGTAGATATCAGGAGAGACGTAGTTGGCGTTATAGAACACAACTGATACAAGTTTGAAAAACTCTGTTGTTAATTAAAGTAAAAATTTTATTTGGTTAAATATTTTGTTGCTTAATAGTTCATGGCAAATGGAGACCTAACAGTTACAGCGTCTGGGAAAGGTGAAGGCTCCATATCAGTAAGTGACCTACTATTGTGTTTTATTGAACAATATTTACTGCTTGGAGGCATTTGATGAACCCATTTTACTTTTTGTGTCATTTTATACTGTAGATATGGTGTATTAATTGTGACATGAATTATACAAAAAATACAGTGCATCAAAATACAAAAAGAGACACAGGAAATGATGTGAGAAATAATTCGAGAATAATTAGAGCGTGAAACAAATAATTCTAGAAAAAAGAAAAGAAGCAAAGATTATAAAAGAGTTTAGTTAATTACTTTGCTCACAGATCTTGCAAATATATTACAATTTTAATGACAAAAAAAAATCCACATACGCATTCAGTGTTAAATTTGTTTTACTAGCTGTTAAGCACAGATTATTATTATTATTATTATTATTATTTTATATATTATTATTATACCATTATTGTACGAAACAATTTATTTATACAATATGCTCTACATGGTTATCATTGTTTTATAAAAAAAAACATTTGTATAGAAACTTATGACCCACCCTGTATTCTTCTTCTTCTTATTATTATTATTATTATTATTATTATTATTATTATACTAATAAATTATGACATCTCTCCAAGGTTGTCACCCTGTATTATGCCAAACCTGGTGAAAATAATACAAAGTGTAACAAGTTTGATCTGGACGTCAAAATGATCAGAAACAGAACTGGTAGGTTACAATATTTATAATTACTACTATGTGGTTTGGTTTGTATGGGGGAAAATACTCGAAGGAAAGACAGAATTTGATCAGAGTTTGGCGTTTGAATTTATTTTTCCTACATTACCAGTTCTGTGTTCAAAATCTCCAAAGGAAAAAAAAAAAAACAGCAGTCCCTGAAAACACAAGAAATCACACATAAGTAGACAGATGGTAACAGGAGTGAGAATTATTACACATTACCTTAACATCATAGCCCTTCTGCCACAGTTACCAGTAAATTAATGACATATAATATACATTAAGTAAATATACCCTAAAAATATTACTAAAATAAAAGTCCTCCATTTACATTTTAGTTGATTAAAAAGACAAAAGGTTCAAAGTTCATCTTCAATTGCACTAATAGTGTACAGCTCACCAACTCTCGGTAAGACGCTCTCTCTCTCTCTCTCTCTCTCTCTCGCTCTCTCTTTATCTATCTATTTATTTATCTATCTATCTATTTTTCTATCTATCTTTCTGTTAATTTCCTGACTGTGGACATGATGTTGAGTTGCTGTCTCCACTTCTGATTTCAGGCACCTGCAACATATTTAAGTACAGACATAGTACATGAAATATGTACAGTGCTGTGAAAAAGTATTAGCTGTTTTTCTGCATATTTGTCACACGTAAATAACTTCAGGATTCAAGAATCTTAAAAGCATTTATGTGTAAGAAATGTATTTCATGTATTTGAAATCAATTCACATATTTGTCACACAGAAATTATTTAGATCATCAAACTAATTTTAGTATTACATAAAAATAAACCAAGTCAATACAAAATACATTTTAAGTATTTAATTTAATTATTTTTATTTTTTTTATTTTTTGTGTGTGATTATGAGAAACTTTCTGTGAACGGTTTTATATAAAATCCATCTTTTTGCAGTTTCCTACAAAGATGCACATGCGACTTACACAATTGTCATAGAGACCAGGTAAGTAAAACAGATTTTTATTTTGCACTTTGCATAAGTAATTGCCACAGATGATCATAAATGAACAAAGTATACTCTAAAATAAACGATATATACTGTAGAGCTATAATGTGTAGCTCAATGTAAAATAATAAATTCAGCTCTGAAAAGAAGCAGGCTTGCAAAATAAGTGCATTATTCCAAATTCTAAGCTACTATAACATGTTGTTAATTTACATTTACTTTCAGGGAGATGTCTGGTATATAGCATCTGTGATTTGTACTCATTTGTTTTATGCCTATTATAAACATCCAAATGTACAAAATACGTGGAATGAACCAACTTTGAAATTCTTTTTACTTTACTCTTGTGACTGTAATGTGATAGTGTACAAGTGTTGGTTATAAAAAATATTTTTTTTTCTTTTACTATAAACATGTTTTTATTTTTTTTACCATATATTTTTATATGTATAATATGTATATGCATTTTACAGGTATTATTTCTGTACTAAAGTGGTTGAAATCAGGATCATTCTAGTATACTGTACATGTATATTTAGTATATAATTGATTTAAATCATCAAACAAATTTTAAATCTTAAAAAAAAAAGATAACCCGAGTAAATCCAAAATTCAGTTTTTAAATTATTTCATTTATTAAAGAGAAGTTATCCAACCTGCCTGGCCCTAAGTAATTGCCACCTAAACATAATAACAGGTGCCATCTTTGGCAGCAACATCAACATCAACTGACATCAAGTAATTGCGATAATTAGAAAGTCTTTCACATCACTGTGAAGGATTTAGGCACACTCTTCTTTGTAGAATAGTTTTAATCTGTTTAAGGTCATGCCACAGTATCTCAAAGTTAAATCCAGACTTTGACTAGGCCACACCAAAAAGTTATGACTGTCTTTTGCCTCATCAGTCAACAGAAGATATTATTGGGGATAATCAAGATGTGATTTATGAAAATATGAGACTAGACTGTGTGTCCTTTTTGGTCAGGAGTGGCTTTTTTACCACTTTATCACATAGGTTTGGGCAGCTTTTTTCCCTTAATAAATGAAATCATAATTTAACTGCATTTTGTACTTACTCAGGTTATCACTGTGTAATATTAAATGGTGTTTGATGATCTCAATCATGCATGTGTGACAGATTTGCACATAAAAAAAGGATACGGAGCCAATTTTTTTTTTCACAGCACTGTACATTACGGTCAGATCTATAATGTTTGTTCTGTGTGTTTTAATCAGGTTTCTGGATGAAACAAGAAATTCTACTATGACAATCCTAGACATTGGCATGCTGACAGGTTTCATAGTAGATACAGATGACCTGAAAAATGTATGAGCCTATATACATTTTGTATATAGTGGTACTTCAGCATACAAATGACTATGACTATAGTGTTGAAATTAATAGTGTGGCTAATAGAGAATATTTTTGGGTGGCTGAAACGAATTACATGCATTTACATTATTTCCAATGGGAAAATGCGTTTTGCAATACATAATTTCTCCCTCATCTTAAAATTCGTATGCCAATTTACCACTATACACCCACTATTTAAAGTGTTTAAACATCTATAAATCTTGATTAGGGAATACAATATCACTGTGCAGCATTATAATCAAAGTTTTTTTTTTTTTTTCAGCTGGTGGAAAAGAAAGACCGGTATATTCAGAGTTTTGAGCTGAACAAACAGCTTTCAGAGAGAGGATCCCTTATCATTTACTTGGACAAGGTACTGACAAGAGATAAGGATAGTAATCTCAGCAATAAACTTGAACACTTGAAAATTCAGCTCATACCCACTTGCTAAATTAACACTTCCAGTCTCGTAATTGAGGATTGATTACTACAAACAAATCTATATAAATCCCATGTTGCTTGTTCTTCATTCATACAGCATATTTATTTCATGCATCATGTAGCATATTTATCAGGCTTAAAAAATTTACAGAATTATGTTCATCTACAAACTCAAAGCTTTTTTTTCTTCTTCTTTTAGTGATCATCTCTTACCTTCCCAAAGGAAAAGGCTCTCATGCAGTTAATCTTTTCTAACTTCATCTCTCTGTTCAGGTCTCAAATCAGTATAAAGAAAGAATTGCTTTCAGAGTTCACATGGTGTTAAAAGTCGGTGTTCCACAACCAGCAGCAGTAATGGTATACGAGTATTACAGCAAAGGTGAGAAGATCATGAATTAATGTTGATTAGCCACATTTTGTGAAAAGCTGAGTTGAACTTTACTTGCCACACCCAGGTCTGATTACTGCCAGACCTGTTGAATCAAAACAAACCAATTAAATAGAACCTGTCTGACAAAGGGAAGTACACAAAAAGATCTCATATCATGCCACAATCAAAAAAAAATACGAGAAGAATTATTTGACATATGTCTGTCTGGAAAGGGTTACAAGACATTTCTAAGCCTTTAGGACAGCAAACTACAGTGAGAGAGTCATAAGAGAAGTCCACTAGAGAAAAAGCTGGAACAGCTGTGAACTTTTCCAGGAGTTGCGGGCCTACCGAAACTACTCCAGGAGCATAATGACGACTCATCCAGGAGCTCATAAAATGAAGCAGAACAATTTCTAAAGAACTAAAGAAGTTGAAGAAAGCTAAAAAAAAAAATTTTAAAAAAGGGAAAGTTTCAGAAATTTTAAAATTCATCCAATCACAGGCCTCATTTCAGTGACTGACAGTTCTAATTGTTCTAAGGGCCTATGGTAGTAGCTCATTTGTAAGCCCCACCCACCGGTCACACAAGCGCTGCAGGCAACATGAGAAGAGATTCAGAAAAAACAGAGTAGTACCAAGCATTCCTTCAGAAACTTGTGTTAAACATTAGTTTAGTGAGAAATGTGATGTAGTGAGTGTGAAAAAAGAATGTGAGACTATTATTCTTTTCTGATTGATTGAGTGTCAACTCTTTGAACTGAAAGAGTTGAACATTTGATTCATGAACTTTGTTCAAAGATATGGAAAAGAAAGATTTTTAAAGAGATTTATATTTTTATTGTGTATTTTGGGTCAAATTGAACATCTACCTACATTTTGTTGGCAACCGAGTAGTTGAATTCAATATTTTGTTTAGAGGATTATTATCGTGGTATTGATTTGGTCAAAGTGGAAGAGGTAGACACTATTGTTTTTTGGAAACTTTTCTTTGTCACATTGTGTGAAGAGTGAACTGTTTTGTGAAAGCTATTTTGTGAATATTGTCCAGATCTTTTGACTACTGTCAATTAATTGTTTATCTGTGACACATTAAATTAACAAACCACAGAGATGAAAATTCTATTGAATCAGAACCCACCAGGTTTTGATGATGCAACCGCCGGTAGTATCGTTCCCCCTCTCCAGTAGTTTTTCCCATCTTCTGAGACAATTGGCCCTTACTGAAAATCACCACCGGGAACAGCACATGTGCGTGATGCTATGTGCTACACTTGCCTCAGATAAGGTCAGTGTTTATGATTTAACAATAAAAAAGCGACTGGGCAACAACGCCCAATCTGCTGACCAAAAAGAACATAATGGCTCATCACACACTTTCCTAAAAATATCTTGATTAACCCCAAGACTTCTGGGCAAATATTCTGTGGACTAATGAGACAAAAGTGTAGAAGGTGTGAATCCCATTACATCTGGTGCAAAACTAACACAGCATTTCATATCAACAGTCAAACATGGTGGTAGTGTGATGGTCTGGGGCTATATTTGATGAAACCACAAATTCTGCACTCTATCAGTAAATCCTGAAGGGTGAGGTCCAGAATTTAACAAGTTTTGTGGTTTCAAGTGGCAGCGGACTTAAGTTCTGCAGCAGGAAATTGATGCAAAACACCCAGTAAGTCCACTACTTAATGTGTCAAAAGAAAACAAAAAGTGGCAGTCAAAGTCTGAACTTAAATCCAACTGAGATCCTTAAACAGGCCATTCATGCTCGAAAACCCTTTAAATGTGGCTAATTAAAACTCTTCTTTGCAGAACTGTGGGACAAAATTCCTCCACAGCGTTGTGAAAGACTAAGGAATCGCAAACGCTTGATTGCGGTTGTTGCCTCCAAGGGTGGCACAGCCAGTTCTTATATTTAGGGGGCAGTTACTTTTTCATATATGGAAGTTTTGGATAGCTTTTTTCCTTAATAAATGAAAGCATAATTTTAAAAACTGCAGTTTGTATTTGCTCAAGTTATCTTTGTGTAATATAAAAAATTTGTTTGATTTGAAACTCTTTCACGGCATTATATATGGTGGCAAGAAAAGGTACTGGAATTTCTGCATCAATTTGTCTTAAAATGTGATCTAATCTTCATCTTAGTCAAAGGGTATTAACAAACATAATGTGCCTAATAATGCAATGGGACAATGACCCGAAACACCAGAGCAAGTCAAGAGAATAGCTTCAGAAAAAGGAAATCTGTGTTTTGGAGTGCTCAAATCAGAGCCCAGACCTTAACCAAATGTTGATATGCAATGCGTTGGAGAGAGTCATATACATGAGACATCCAAAGAATATGACAGAGCTAAAGAAGTTCTGCCAGGAAGAACGGGCTAAAATTTCTCCTGAACGATGTGCAGGTATGATCCACAGCTAAAGGAAGCACTTGGTTGAGGTTATTACTGCCAAGGGGCATCAACCAGTTATTAATCTCAAGGTTATTAAATACTTATTCCACTACTATTTTGAATGTTGAATAATTGTGTTGAATAAAGGAATGAAGTATCAAAATTACTTGTCTTATTATTTTAGGCACATTATATTTGTCAGTACACTTGACTTGGGAAATTCTTTTTTTTTTTTTTTCACCTGTATGCTGACCTACAAATGTACCTGCATATTTACACACACACACACACACACACACACACACACACACACACAGAGATAGAATGTACATTCTAATCAGTTCTGTGTTTTAGAGAACACGTGTGTGAAGTTTTATGACCCACAAATGCAGCAGACGAGCGGCTCGATCTATGTCCTGTGCCCTACAGAAGTCTGCAGCTGTGCTGAATGTATGTTACAGCATTAAAATTGTGTGTATTGAAAATGTAAAAATTTTAATAATAATAAGTTCCAGTTTCTTCTTTCCTTATGATTTTATGGTTTTTGATAAACTGGTAAATTAAAGAGCGGAAGCGTTAACGAACTGGAGTAATTTCTGTGTCAAATTTTAAATTGTATTTGAAACAGATTAGCAAAGCCTTCACACAAGCAAGCAAAAAGAAACAAATCCAAATGATAAGCTTCAATGATTCGTCAGACCGGTCTGTTAGTATGTGTAGGCCAATGAGCTGGCTGGTGGGAGGGAATTGCCAGGTATCCTAATTTGTGAGAAAATGTTTAATACGTTTTATTTGTGATATGGATTTGTTTGTCAACAATTAAATCAACAATAATCAGATTTGTCATCAGAGACAGATCTATAACAGACAGTTTGGGATCCATATGGATTGTGCAGTTCTCCAAACATGGCCACTCCAAAACACAAATTACTCGAGTCAAAATGTTATACAATGTAATAAAATGTATATACAAAATAAAAGATAATTCAACTATAAATGCTCCCAGACCGAGCCATAACTTAAATTGTTCGGCTGCAGAAACAAACCTTGAAAGATGACGGTCAATTTCATAAGAATTAGCCAACTGGTGAATATGTTACTGAATGGCAGATCTCTATTAATAAATAGAAATTAAATGCAATATATAAAAACAGACTGCACACTGTGATGAGTTGGAATTAACTTCCTGTTACTAATTGATTTTTTCTATGCCTCCAGCAAACTGCCCTCGGCTGAAGGAGCCAAAAGTTCCAGAGGAAACAGAGCGCAATAAAGCAGCCTGCCACAACAAGGACTTTAGTGTGTATTCTCTAAAATAAAAGTTGGATAGAACTTTGCATACCTAAAGATTTTTTTTTGTATTCATTAATTCATAATTAAATAGTTAGTTAATTACAATTTATATCATATTATTTATTTAAATACCTTGCTTCACTCTAGACAATTTTTTTTAACCCCCTTTTTTTTAGTTTACAAAGCAACTTTGGAAATGGTGACAAGATTAGGATCAACAGACGTCTACACTTTCACCATAATAAAGGTTATAAAAGAGGGTGAGTACAGAAGAAATGCTAAGTTGCAGAAAGTAGGGGTTCTAATTTAAAAATAAAATAAAAAGAAAAATATACTAAAAATAATATAAAGTATATTTAAATATACTCAAACATGTACTGCTAAGAGACCAATATCATTAATCTGCTGGCTACTTTATCTTTAACCTGCATATTTGTGTTTTATAGGGACTGACAGCAATGTGCTGAATGACTTAAGAGACTTTTATGCTCATACGCTGTGTAAAGACAAGCTTGGTTTGAAGGAAGGCAAGGACTATCTCATCATGGGTCCTGAGCCAAAACTGATTGGAAAAAAGTAGGGGTCATGTCTATACTTCAGTACTAAAAGTTTGTGCACCTCTGGCCATGGCACCCATACATGATGTGTCTCTTTCAAGCTTTACTCATTTGTTGTTATAATGTGCTCCTCTCTTCTGAACATGTTCCACTCGAGTTTGGAGTGTAGCTGTGGAGATTTGTGTTCATTCATTTACAAGATTAGCATTACTGAGCTCAGGCACTGGTGTCAGGATGTCAAGAAGGTCCAGTTCAGTGTTCAGTGAGCTTGAGTATAGTCGGGTCTCTATGTGGGAATCATGAGTTCTTCCACTTAAACTGTAACACACCATGTATTCATGGAGCAGGGTTTGTTTAGCTTACAGGGGCATCATCAAGCTGTATAATTTTTGGGGCCTATTAGTTCTAGTAATGGGAAGTTAAATGGTTACAGCATAGAAAATCTTTTGGCTTACGTTTTTTGGCTACATGTCCACAGAGTTGTAGACTGAAGTTGAAGCTGAATGTTTGGTCCCATCATCGGCTTTAATACAGGGGTTCTGGTTCAGGGTGCATTTAATAATAAAATAATATTTAGTGCACATCCTGATTATATCAGTAAACGGTTTAGTGTATTCATTTTATCTAGTGGTTAGAAGTAGTAGTTGCGCAAGTGGTTGAGGCTCTGGGTTGCCGATCGAAGGGTCATTCAAGCATCACCACTGGTGGGTCCTTGGGCAAGAGCATTACCCCTACAATTAAACAGTTCTCTATACCATTGACGGTCTCATTCTAAATGCAATGTACAGCCTTTACCTGCCCAAGAGGCTGTATGTAAGTCAATGCTGATGTCAGTAGAACAATGTTTGGCAACAACTGAAACATTCATTCCCAAATTAAAGTTCACCAAAACACAAAATCCACCATTTCTGTGCAGTCAAATTGGAGTAGAATGTACATAATCTGGATATTTAAATTTAATTACAAGGCACCACAGAGGCTTAGTGGTTAGCGCTGACACCGTAAATCCTCAGGGACCGGGTTAGATTCCCACCTCAAGGTCTGTGTGCATGGAGTTTGCACATTCCCCCCATGCTTGGTGGGTTTCCTTTAAGTACTCTGGTTTCCTCCCACAGTCCAAAGACATGTAGACTAGGCTAATTGCCATTCCCAAAAGATTCTCCGTAGTGTGTGAATGAGCGTGTGCGTGTGTGTGTGTGCGCGCGCGCGAGTTGCACCCTGTATAGACTGTGCCCCGCCTTGTGCCCTAAGTCACCTGGGACAGGCGACAGGCCGACTTTGTATACAGGATAAAGAGATATAGATGATGAGGGAGTTAGTGAGTGAGTAAATTTAACTGCACACTTAAAGCATGTGTGAGCACTAGACAAATACACTTCTTTTTAACTGAATGAATGGTAAAATTAATATAAAATAGGGTTCTCTCATTAAAAGCTTTCTATCTTTTTTGTCAGTCACCGCTACACGATCAGAACGAGCACTTGGATAGAGTACTGGCCCACACAGAAGGAAAGTCAGGAGAACAAGAACAACAATAAGCAGAGATACATCGGGCTGAGCAGTCTGGCCAACCTGTTGGACGAATTTGGATGCACAACTTAAATGCCTTAACAACAAGAACATGCATATGGAGCTCGATTCACAGCCTATACCACCGATTACCAGATGCAACCTAATTCGCATATTTAAATTCTAATATAAACTGAACCATTTTAATAATAAAAAAGAATGTCACTGACATTTAAATACATTTATATTTGTCAGTTTTGAGCATGACAACAAAAAAAAAAGCTAATACTAAAAACTTGTACAAATACATGAGATTTTTAAAATACAGGACTTAATAAAGGGCTTTGAATAAACTTTAAATTCTGTGTGGATCAATTTATTTTTAGCATAATGTGTCTTATTTTAATACACTCATTCCCAACAGATTATGGACAGTCAATAATTCAATTAATACAATAATTTAAAAAAATTATTTAATAATTGTAAAATTTATAGTGAATTTTACTGACACACACACACACACACACACACACACACAATTTAAGAAGTAGCCCAGCAGGAACTTCTGCATTAGAATTTTTGTATAAAAGACCTTCATGCAGAAGCTAAAAGTAAACTAAAAATCAAGCTATAGAAATAGAACATAGAGACTCGACAACACCACTTTGCCAAACTATTAAATTGGACTGTAGCAAAAAAGAAAAACATAGCACTGTTAGCGTGAACATGCACTGGAGGTGCAGGTCTTAACATCCAAAAATATCCAAAACAGTTTGGAGGTTATGCAAACACTTTATTACAATACAAAACACTTAGCAGAGCTACAGTATGTGGGATTCTGCAGTGCAGCTGACAGCATCATACGACTTTAGATTTCCTGCTGAGACTTTTCATGTGGATCTCATGTTGAGAATGGTCAAAGATTAATCACGATTACTGTCTATTAATTAATATTTATTTAAGGATCAAATTGTTTTTGATTTATTGAAAAAACTAAATGTATTTATTTAATGTAGATTTATTTGTTTTGATTATTTATTTGTTTAAAAGGTTATTACTAAGTAATTATTAAGTAAATAACAAATTAAAGAGAAAGTTCAGGTTTTTCTTCCTTAAATCACAGTTGAGGTGCATTTAATTACATTACCACAGATGTTGGCCAGTTTGACCCTAGAATGTGGAGAACTTTATACTGTTAATATTATATGCAGAATGAAAAATTAGTGTGGATGAAGTACAGACCAGTGCCCAAAAGAAGTGAATGGTGAAGATAAAGAGGTAAAGTTGTCAAATGACATTTTATTATCAGCTGATACCATCTGAGCTAGATGGATGCAAAATGAAAAGTTTTTTAAA
This sequence comes from Clarias macrocephalus, assembly GCA_011419295.1. Taxonomy (NCBI): domain Eukaryota; kingdom Metazoa; phylum Chordata; class Actinopteri; order Siluriformes; family Clariidae; genus Clarias; species Clarias macrocephalus. The sequence continues at coordinate 20,817 of JAAGKR010002510.1, read as the reverse complement.
ACATGGGACATGAACCTCGATTCACAGCTTTTACCACTGATTACCAGCTGCAACCTAATCCACATCTGTATGTTTAAATAAGAATATAAGCTGAATCATGATCACACAAGAATGAAAACTAAACAGAAATAAGAAGTGTTTGCTTTGAGCATGACATAAAATAAATTAATTAATCAAATAAATAAAATAGAAAGTTCTTGCAATAAAAACTCTGTATTCTGTGAGTTATTTTATTTGTTTGTATTGTATGCTGCAGGTTATTTTAAATGCATTTAAACTTAACAAATACATGATTAAATACATTTGATAACACCTTACTTTTAGAATGTAAATAATAAAAAATAAATAAGATAAATTATTGTCATAAATTATCTCTGAATCAGAAGATATTTTTATATTTTATTAGTTTATTTAAGTAATAGCATTCATGGAGTGAGAATCCTCCTTGGTGAAAATCATGGATTTGGTTGAAAGGTTTATGAACGTGGTCAAATTTCTATCAGGAATAGTCTTAAAGGTTTAAATCAATAATAGTGTTTAACATTTTTCTTAGTCAGTGCGACAACAATAAAAATCTAATCATATTGTTAAGGTCTTTATTATTAATGCAAAACTAGACAGAAACAATTAACTAAGTTGAGCCCAATCCTTTTTTTTACACTGCTAGTAAAAAAAAGTACTATTTATAGAATTAATACTATTTATATACATATTTATTTCTGTAATTATATGTGTAGTCAGTGTATTTTTGTATTTATCTTTCCATATTTTATTAGTCTATTTATTACTTCTAATTTTTTTTTACTATTTAATATTTTTTGTTAATAATAATAATAATTATTATTATTATTATTTCATTTATTTATTTTTGGCTAACCCGCATATTGTATTGTTTTTACAGGTGAGCAAAGTAAACAAGTTCTGTACTTGAGTAAAAGTAGATAAAATAATACTCGAGTAAAAGTCTCCCATTTACAGTCCTGACATAATACAATATTATTTATGTTAAAGTAGAAGTCCTACATTTACATTTCTACCTCATTAAAACAGATCTACAGACATTTGTTGTAATTTGTAAAAAGTATTCATTAATAAATTTACTCAAGTAAAGTACACATGCATGAAATATATACTTAAGTACAGTAACAATGTACTTAAGTGTTCTGTGGTTAATCAATTTGCTTGTAAACACGTAAAATCCAAGTGGCACAGATCCGTGACATGTAAATGTTACCTCTACTGGAATATGGGGAATGATGTTGGCCTACTATTGTATGTTCTGCCTCAAAAAAAAGGGACGAAAGAAAGAATCACTAGTATATTTAATGCAATACTTACACTGTCCAGGAGATGGCACTACTTCAAGTTTTTAACCCATATATTTTTTCACTCGCGAGCAAGACATTTGGCCGAGTCTCAAACACTTTAATATTGAACCCGTAGTGCACAACATAGGGTGCATAATCCCGTTATGACACCCTCCCACACTTTACATAGCGGATCAGTAAAGGGAACGGAAACGTATTTGGAATGTGACCACTGATCGTCCGGGCTTTGTTCTTTTGTTCATTATCTGGAAAAATAAATAACTTTAAGGCACAGTGGTATATTTGCCGGAGTGGAATTAGCCAAATGTTATTAAAAACTCTTATTATATAATAGTTGTAAAAACAACTATTTTGTAAAAACAACTATTTTATAAAAATGTTAGGAACTAGTGTGTGTTTTTCCTCCAAGTTGTACTGAGTAACAGGTGTGTCCACTGTGGCTCCATGCCATTCCGAAGTGTACTTCACAGGTTGCTCCCTACTCCGTTTGCAGGGAATGTCCCTTGACAAAACTCCACCGTACGGAACACCCTGCGAAGTCACCAGCGCAGATGTCACTTCCTCCGGGCGTTACCATGGTAACATAAGATCCTCGGATACCTGTCGCTGCTGCCATGACAGTTTCACACTACTAAATAAATATTAAATATTTATTGAAACAAAACTGATACCATTATAAAACATACTATTGAAACATGTTCAACTTGTAAATAAATTATTGATTAATTATAATGATAACTTATTTAAGATGTACACAGATAAAACAATTTTACCAATTACTAGCCTATATAATACTAAGGATTTCCTGATTAAATTAAAATGTGAATTTGTGTCATTTTAAAATGTCATCCATGATAATAATGATAAATATTTAAATCATTTTTCAAGCTCCATTTTATTCACGCTCCAGCGAGACATAATGATGGATAGGAATTTTTTTATTTCCATTTCTGGTGAAGTGAACACTTGATGTTCACTCGTTCCCTACACAGTTCGCAGTTCCCTTTGAACTGAACATTTTTTGCTCCCTGCAGTTTGGAATCACACTGTGTACTCCACAGGGTACTTCAGGCCATTTGGAACACACCTCTTGTATACATAAAACCCTGTGGCAGAAAAAAAAAAACTCACAGGCAGGTGTTTGGTTTGAGCACCACCTGGAGGATCATAGAGGAACTGCAACATTTCACATTTCTTTCCCTCAAAAAACAAACAGTCTAGCACATTATATATATATATATATATATATATTTTTTTTTTTTTTTTTGTCAAAGTAAACAAGAATTCATATTTTCATGATCAATTTTATTAGCAGCATCAACTCAGCAAAAAAATATTTTTTTCTATCCTACTCACAATTCTTTTAATTTTATTTATTAACTGAAAAGTCCTTGTCCAGAAAAAAAAGTTTCACATTTTCAGCTAAAACTGATTAAAACATATGAAAAAACACATGTTTTGTGCTAAGTAAGAAATGTACATGTTAATAAATTTTTGGCTATTAAATAATATATTATATATGTTTTTTTTTACTGTAAATGTTAATTTGCTGAATTTGTGTCCTGAGTTTCTGTCAACACCATCAGATATTCATAAAAAGTAATAAAGTCAGGCAATCTTGTAGTGATGGGAAGTTTGAATCATTTAATAACTCTGGCATTTGAATCGTTCATCAAAATAAACAAATCTTTTTTTGAGTCATTTAGTTCATTTGACCAGAAATATATAATATAATGTTAAATTTTCAATAAACAGACCCGCAACACATCTACATACACAAATTTTGGCTACAGTTCCAGTAATGATAATATTACAATGCAGCTAAGGACATAACCAGAATGAGCAGCTCACCATCATAACTTCTAGTCAGAGTCGTTCGTTCTTTTGAATCTATTGCACTGCATAGCGTCTATGTGAGTCACATGACAAAAGAACGTGAATGTGCTTTGCACATGCACGCCCAGTAGAAAATTAACAAATCACACTCTGAGACTTCTTCTTCTGAGACACGTTAAAGATGCGTTCAAAAAGAACGAATCGTTCATGAATGACCGACCCATCACTACAATCTTGTGGTCAAGTAAAACTGCAAGGACCTCTTCATGACTTCCTGTTTGGTCTATAACCTGTTTAACTGCTCAGGTTCATGCAAGTTATATATATAATATATATATATATTTTTTTTTTTCCATCTGACACTCAGGTGGTCACAATCACTAAAAATCAACACTATCAGTCTTAAATGATATTAAATTTGGGGTAGTCTTTAGTAAAAAAAAAAATTAATGAACTTCAAAGCACATTAAATCTGCATCTAGCAAATTATGCAAAAAAAGTTAACTAAAAATAATAAAATAATAATTTTCATCAATCAGACATTACAACAGTTACTCAGTACTTGAATAGTCTTTTCACAGAAGACTTTTTTACTCTTACTTGAGTAATATTATTTTGAAGTACAGCTACTCTTACTTGAGTACATCTTTTGGCTACTCTACCCAAAAACTACAAATAAATAAATGAACTTATTAAATAAATAATAATGTCCAGCAACTAACAAAATGACGGTCATAACATTCTATGACACCTGGAAACAAATATCCTTTCTACAGTATGTGCAGATATACAGAGCACAGCTGCGTGACGCCAACACACCACGTGTCCAGCGCTACAGCTTAATGAAAACGGCCAATCAATTCACTTTAACCACAACGGTTCACATTTATATACAAATATAATGAACATTACTGTAAATCAAGACATACTTACAAGCGCTGCTGCTGCAAGGTCAAAGATTACAGAGATGCACAGAGATTAACAGAGCCACAGTTACCGCTGCCCGCATGAAGCGCTTTCTATTTCCGGAATCACGTGATCGCCTGAACTCGCGGTTTAAACCTGCCACTAGATGGGGCTGTAAACCATTAAATTACTGCCATTAATAAATTGTACTTGAGGAACAATTAAGAAATATTATATTATATTTATATTTATATTATATTATAATAAGAAATATTATTATCAAAATAAACACTAAACATAAAATCTGTTCCAATTAAACACACACACACTCATTCACACACTATGGGCAATTTGGGAATGTCAATTAGCCTAATCTGCATGTCTTTGGACTTTGGACCTTGGATCCAGAGGAAACCCAGCAAGCATGGGGAGAACATGCAAACTCCATGAAACATGAGACCCGAGAACATGGACTCAGTGATAACCACTACACCACCATGCTGCCTAAATCAGAATTCAGTGGGTTTTAAAAATATGTAAGTTGGATTTGAAAAGAGGTCCGTGCTAAAGCTTGTTTACATTAAAAATGTTTAGAAGATTTGAAAATTGATTCCAAAGTTTTAAATGCTGCATAAATGTTTGCAATAAAATGTATTAATTTTGTATATATAGAACCTTGATAACTTTTAAATATCTCTTTTTCTCATAATTTACTAGCGGTTACCTGCATATTCGACCTGCGTACATAAGGTTTACCCGCGGCACTGCCCACATGCAGATTACCTGCGAATGAAGTGTGTGTCTGCAGTCTGATCCAGGGTTTCAGTAGACCTGAGCTCAGCCCGATGTACATGTTTTCATAGCAGACGATGGTGCCTACTGTTACATTCAGTGAGAAATGCCTGTCACATCATCACAGTATGATGTAAAAGTTGATATGGTATAGGTATATGCCTGCGACACACTCTCATATGATTGACTACCTCTTGACAAAAATCTGACGGTGTTGACAAAAATCCTGTTATGCACTGAAAATGTTGTTATTTGTACAAAAATTTTAAAGCTCTGAGCCACACTGTTCAACAATGTATATATATTTTTTTATAAAAAAAAATGTTTTGTTTTTTAGTTTTTAATTTATTTGACATGTTTTAATTAAAACATGTGTTCCAGTTCTTAAAAATGACTGATACATAAATACAATGTTCACCACTGTCTGTATATTTGTTTGTTTGTTTCTTGGTTTGGGGAATATTTGTATCAGGTATTAACTTGTCTTTCCCATGCCAATCCTTAGTCGCAGAGGAACATTTTGTCTTGAACCCACATGTCACACAATTCCACATCAACTGGGAGAGAGTCATGGACTAATCAGAGTACAGAGAATGTAGACCCTGGCCCAACTATGTTCCTGCCCAGGTGCCCGTCAGGCAAAGCTATAGGACACCTGGCAAACAATTCTATGGATTGCTTATAGAGGGGAAAGAAACACACACACACACAAACACACACACAGTATTTGATCAGTATGATTGCTCAACACTTATATCTAATCATGTATACTAGGTTGGACTCTCAGCACTTACAGGACATGCTTCTTTTGGATGCACTTCTCCTCCTGAACACAGTGTGGCATCAAAGGAGAGCACACAGATCATGCTGCTTTAAACCTCGACAGTGTGAATATTAATCAGGAAAGTAGGACAATGCGATAACTGGATATATACGAGGGGCGTCATAAAATTATCATTGCTAAAAAAATTATGTAATGGAAATGCACAATGGTTGTGAGCTTAGTCCTTCTCTACATATCCTCCACACTTCTCCAAATGATCGATGAGCTGATGGAGACGAAGGCTTCATTTTGGTTCTTGAGGAAAAGTTCCACCTGTGTAATTATCTGGTCTTCGTCAAACACCTGCAATGAAGCGGTTTCTTCAAGAGGAAGAAGGTGCAAGGTCAGGGCAGTAGGGGCGGATGAGGCAGAATTTCGTATCCCGACACGTTCTCATGACGAAGGTGCACAATGTTGTTAACTGGGTGTGACATTTTGGTATTGACCCTCTAGCAGCATCATACGGGACTACCCCATGGGTCTTGTTCATGAATCTACTCATTTCCTGAGACGTATTGTGGGCAAATATTTTCAGTTTTTTCATACAATAATATGAATTTAATGAATGCCCCATTGAAACCACCAAAGTAAGAAACACATGAAACAGAACCAGACCTAACATCAAACATTAGACTTCTTTCTCTGGACTGATCAGTCGTTCCTCAGCAACAGCCGAGAACAATCACTGCGCTAAAAGACGTAATAATTTCTGTCTGGAACATCATCAGTTCTGATACATTCACATTAAATGTTCATCATACATGTATTCAGCATATCCACAAGTGCTGTGAAGTCAGATAGTAAATACACCTGAAGCCAGGCTTTTGGGCCATTGCTGTAGATTTAGTGCAACCTCATATGTTTCACTGCTTGTTTAAATATCTAGATTGGATTATTGATTAGCACTATCTCCTTGCACCTCCAGGGTCCAGGTTTGATTCCTGTCTCTGTGTGTATGGAGTTTGCATGTTCTCCCCATGCTTGGTGGGTTTCCTCCTGTTTCCTCCCACAGTCCAAAGACATGCAGATTAGGCTAACTGTATTGTGTGAATGAGTGTGTATGTGTGTGTCCAGCGATGGACTGGCACACCTTCCCGGGTGTATCCTGTCTCGTGCCCTAAGTCTCCTGGGATAGGCTCCAGGCCCCCAGCGACCCTGTATACCGGATAAAGCGGTATAGTGAGTGACTGAGTGAGATTGCATCGGTGGCTGCTTGAGGTGATGCTAGCAATCTACACAAACACATCCAAAGGTTTAAATAATAACAATTTAAAATAAAAATAAAAACTCTCTAGTCTATGCTAAGTTTTTTGACATCCCAATCTGCATCTCCATTTTTAGGTCATTTACCTACAGCATATAATGTTAGTTGCAGGGTGTAAGAGACACTTCCACCCACCATGTCTTCATGAAGCTCACTCACTTGGGGCACATTGTCGTGCTGTAACATTATTTTGATGAAGAGATACAGTAACCCTTCAGCGTTCTACAGAGACACATTTGGAGTTTGAGGAAGGGCTACAGTTCATACAAGTCTGATGGTCGGGGGGGGGGGGGTGCACATATTTTTTGCAACTGGAAACGTCTGATAATTGAAAGGTTGGACGCGGTCGGCAGTTTCTCCTAGCGGAGGCGGGATGTGTCACTCAGGCAGCTGATCAATAGCGCCCAGGCCTGCGCCCAATCACAGCGGCCTGCGCACCTGCCTGTCGGGTGTGCGCGGGCCAATGGGCCGCGCGGGGAGGCGGGACATGGAGGCGAGTCGGTCGCCTGGTTGCATCCTTCCGTGATGCTGCTGTTTCTGCTCTAGTGGGGTTTTTTTTTTTTGTTTGTTTGTTTTTTTTTTTCATGACCGATTTTTTAATTCCAGAGTTTTCGGAGAGCCGCGACAGGGACGGGCCGGGCGTGTTCTCCGGGGAGAGGGGATATAAGAGCGAGCGGGCAGGAGGGCGCTGGGGCGCCGGCGTGGTCCGGGCTCGCTCCGGCCTGATGATGATGCGGGTGGATGGATGGATGCTGCGCGCGGCCCTGTAACCCGAGTTAACGCCATCGCGCGCCTTTAAAGCGGATCTGAATCATCAGTGTGTCTTTGTGTCTAACACGCACCGACTCCAGATCCGCGCTCCGGGGCTCACAACCGGGCCGGTGTCCAGTGCTCGGACCCCCAGTCATGGGCAACACACCGGCCGCACGAAGGGGCAACGAGATGGAGAGCGGTGCGTCTGCATCCGTCCGTCCGTCCGTCCGTCTGTCGCTCTCTAACATTCTGTCTCTCTCTATTTTGCTGTCTCTCTCTGTCTCTCTCTCTCTGTCTCGGTGTCTCTCTCTCTCGCGCGCGCGCGCTGTTTCTCCGTCCGTCTATATCTCCCGCTCTGTTTTTCTCTCTATACCTCCATCTCCGTATATCTCTCTCTTTTTATTTTTCTCTCTTTTCCCTCCTGTCTCTTTCTCTCTTACTTTCTCTCTCTGTCTCTCCTTCCATCTCTCCCTCTCATGCTGTCTCTCCTTTTAGAACCATGTCTCTCTCTCTCTCTCTCTCTCTCTCCTGCACCTACCGCCTTCTCGTCATCCGTCTGTATCTCTCTCTTCATCCAAATGTTTCTCTTTTTTTTCTTCTTCTGTCTCTCTCTTTCATCATCCCTCTATAGCCCTCTCTTCCTTCACCTCTCTGTCTCCTCTCTGTTCATCCCTCTCCCACCCTTAATTCTTCTGTATCTCTCAGCATCCCATGAAATATAGATATGTACATATATCTCGCTGTATCCTTCTCTTGTTTTCCATCTGTATCTTTCTCACCATCGCTCTGTATCCCTCTTTCCATCTCTTTACATCTTTGTTTTCATCTCTCTGCATCCCTTCACGTCTTCAATTGTGAAATGAATTTTATTGCCTAGAACAGCTTTAGGTTTTGCATAGTAAAACGGTTTGGTAACAGAAATGTGAAACAAAATGTAACAAAAAAGAGATCAAATTGTATATTTTATACATTTTTTTATTGTATAAAACAATAAATGAAAAGGAAACTGCAGTTTAAAAAAAATCTGATAATTTGAGGTAAAGAAGGAAAATAATGTTTTTAAAAAAGCAAACCAGGTAGGATGAATTTTCAGGTCAAGAAAATCTATTTGCATCTTGGAAATCCAGGACAGCTGAAAGTTTCGCACCTCATGCTCATTTGCATATGAACATTTACAGCAGGAGAAAATTCAGCTTTCTCTGTGCCTATGAAAATGAAGGAAGTCGACCTTCAGCTTTAAAACAAACAGCAATACGTAAATGATCCGGTCCTCCTGAACGATCCCAGATGCTAGAGAGCAGCACTTATTTTTATTGGGATGAATTCTACACAATACAACACAATACAATAGATTACAGATTATGGACAAACAAAATGGAGATCTGTAAACTAAATAAAAAAAAAAAGAAAAATGTATTCACCCAACAATCAGGATACTTAGTGTGCGTTAATTATATAATTTTCCTGCTCACATGGTGAAAGAGCGCTATAAAGTAAAAAATCTGATTTTTAAGGTCAGCCGGATCACTACCTAGATCCAAAAATATCCAGATATCCTTCCTGTTGCTACCCATCTATATTCCTCAGGAGTGTGCTAACTTGTGCAACCGAAAGTATTTGCACCCTTGACCATCACATCAACTTGTCCTCATTTAACATCGCATCCCAGATTCCACTCTTCTGAGAAGGCTTTCCACTAGTTTTTGAAGAATGGCTCTGAAGATTTGTGATCATTCAGCTACAAGAGCATGAGTGAGGTCAGACACTGATATTGAGGAGGCTCTACTTCCAGTTTATCCCAAAGGTGTTCAATGGGGTTGAGGTCACAGTTTTGTCCAGGACGTTTGAGTTCTTCCACTCCAAACTTAAGACTTAACACACCACGTCTTCATGGAGCTGGGTATGTAGACCGCAGTAGATCAGGGGCATTGTCATGCTGGATAAGGGTTTGGGTCTCTTAGTTCCAGTGAAGAGATATACAGTAGTGAGACTACAGGATACGAGACATTATATACAGATCTGAGCCAACAGTTTGACAAGGACCTACACCAGGTGTGCTGGTCAGGGTGCACATACTTTTGAATATATAGTGCAAAATGTCTCAGCTAGAAATGTCTAATAAATGATCCGTTGGAAGTAGCCAATGGACTGCTAGATTATGCACTGACTTGTGCAGGCCCTCAATGGCTATGACAGTGCCATGTGCTAGAGCCCCATCCAAGAAGAAATCTCTAATTTTAAACACTACCAAGTAAACTTGAGTGAATTCTGCATTCAACCATCCATGTAAAATGTAAACCGCATAATGCAATAGAGAAAAAAAAAATTCATTTGACTTTCTTCTGGGCTTCTTCCTGGATGCAAGTTTATAATGACCAAGCAGATGAAGATACCTTAGTGTGATTGATGGCGTCCCATAAGAATCCGAAGCGATACAGGTGTCACAAACCTTTTAAAAGTCCCTAAGAGACATCTAATGAACATCCTGTCACTGTGTGCGAATTTGTTTGTGTCCATGACATCATTTCCAAAATTGTGTGGGTAGCACAAGTGAAAGAACTAGATAATAAAAAAAAAATCTTGTTTCATTCCATTTAACAATTCTAATGCTTTAATAATATCTTATTTTCTTAATTTAATTGCATTTCTTGAAAAAAAATATATAAAACAAATTAAGAAAATGTTGCTGTAATATTTTCAACAAAATTGTCAGGGAAAATGCCATATGGCGTCTTTCAAAACGTGTTTCATGTGATCTATTATATTTCTATTATATCTCCCATAATGTCCTTTAAAGGAGAAATGGGTCTGGGCTCTTGTGGGTTAATTTGGATTTTTCCACCAGTTCTGATGCTTTTAAACAACGGTTGCTCTCAACATCATGTGAGCTCTCTGTTGACATTGTACCCTATTTAGTTTTACATTTTGGTAAAGGGGGGGTTGAAAGATTCCTAGCTAACATTCACCCTTAGACTGACCAACAATGAAAATCAGAAATGTAATCATTTAAATAGTCATTTCTAGGCATGCTTACAAATAGATCTATTCCAGTCTGAAATAAAGGAAACAAGTAGCAGACAATAACAGCAACACATTTTGGTGCATTCGTTTGTTATAAACCTATGGGGGTGTGTGTATTTTTAGCATGTTCATTTCTATTGAAAAGGAACAATGTGGCATTTACTAATCGGCTAATACTGGATACTCGATACTGAAAAGTCACTAGATGTAGATATACAGTAAATGTTTGCTATAAGGCTGAAAGTTTTTGCACCGCTGACCATGTGTGACCTTGTTGAAAAACCAACTCCAGATTTTCTTCTTCATTTACTCCACTCTTCTGGGAAGGCTTTGACAAAATGTTTTTTGGGAAAAAACGTAATGAAAACTGTAATGAACAGGTGTCTACATACGTTTGGTCGTATACAGCAGGGTAGGCTTGTGATGATGTTGTATGTGATTCGTCCATAGTTAAAGAGTTCTTGGCCCTCGCCAGGGAAGACTTCCTCAGGAAATGGGAGAATCCTGCTCAGGTAAGAATGGCTTGGAGACAGTGTTGGGGGATGTGACCCCATCCTCTATGCTATTAATGACAACATAATGTTTACACATAAGACAGAAGAAAATCCCAAGTTCTTTACTTAACAGCTTTAGTTCTCATCTGGGTTTGTGCTGCATTCACCAATTTTTTTCTAGTAGACAGTCTGTTCACGCTGTGCACACCAAGCACACCAAAATATCTAACAAATTAGCAAAAAAAGCTAACCAAATAATGTTAGTTATATGAAATAACTTAAAATTTATGATAAAAACAGAGGTCTGTGATCTCATTGATCTCTAATTATTCATCTACTATGATCTCATTTAAGATACAACCATTAAGGTTGTTAGATCCGGGTTCAACATTAGGGAAAGTGTATCAAAATAGAACCTTAAAGCTTGGAGGTTAAATCACCAATTTTAGCAAGTCATGCGACCACCACAACGGCCTAATGATAGCAGTTGGAAAAGGTCGTGGGGGTTTACCTGTTGATAGTATGAGCAGCCATGCTGATAGGACATCGTGCTTTACTTTGGTTTCAGGAATTCAGCATTTAAAGAAATGCACTGTATATTTTAGCAGAGCATCCATCAGGGCACATCTTTTCTTTTCTTTTTTCTTTTTTTTTTTCAATACACACTGTCAAATACAAACACACTCCTACTTATCATCTGTCTGCAACGTGCATCCTTCGAATCGCTAGGTTTAACAGGCTTTGTTTGCACTGCCTCTTCTTCTTTATGTTTAAAATATAGAATTTAAAAGAACGGACATTTTGGTTTACAGAATGGTACAGTTTCAGGGCGTTTATATTTCCCGTGACGGTGCTGCTGCTGGTGCTGGGGACTCATAGTGGAGGTTAACAAACCATGGCTGAGATTTTATTCCTGACATCACGGCTACATGAAAAGGAAAGGAGAGAAGGAGATTGAGTTACAGTAGCAGGAGTTACAAGTACAATAAGCTGGCATGTTACAATGCAGCTAATCTCTATGTAAAAATATTAGTGATGGGAATCACTAGGGGGGGGGCAATACAATATTATCATGATGCCTAAGTGCTGATTTGATTTGTATTACAATTTTCTTTTACTTATAATACACAGAATCGTATTTTAATCGTAGCATTAGATAATTACAACCTCAGATGAACAACAGTACATAACGTTTTTCACTGTGCCATTAATTATTTAACAAAAATGAAGAAAAAAAGCGGCAATATTAAATGCCCCTTACTACTCCTACAGGATTTAAGGGTGTAAGTTGCAGGTGTTGCTAATCATCAGCCCTTGATTAATTGGTCACCAGCAGGTGTGCAAACCTCTATAAAAGCACCAGTTTTCTTCCGTTTGCTGGTCTGGTGCATTTGCCAGACCAAGAAGGAAAGACATAAGCAATGGTCTTAGAGCTGCAATTGTTACTGAACATCAATCTGGAACGGGTTATAAAACCATTACCAAACAATTTGGAGTTCAACATTTTACAGTGAGAAAGACTATTCACAAGTAGAAGGCATTTAAGACAATCGTCCCAGGAGTGGACGTCCCAGCACGTTCACCCCAAGGTGCAATAACCAAGAGCTCAGACCCTACAGGCCTCACAGAGCATGTTAAATGTTAAAGTACATGACAGCACAATTAGAAGATGACTGAACAAGTATGGTTTGTTTGCAAGGGTTACCAGAAGAAACCAATTCTGTCTAAAAAGAACATGGAAGCACAGAATGTTTTGGCAGATAAACCTCATACCCACTGTCAGGCATGGCAGTGGTGGGGTCATGATTCGGGTCTATTTTGCAGCCACTGGACCTGGGTACCTTGCATTCACTGGTATACAGAGGAGTTCCTGGTTGACTCTAGAATATTCTAGAGACAAATGTGAGGCCATCTGTCCAAAAGCGAAAGCTGGGCTAAAATTGTGTCATGCAACAGGATGACGATCCGAAGACCACCAGTATATGTACAGTACATCAATATGGTGGGAAAAGAAGGTTTTGGAATGGAATAGTTAAAGTCCAGACAGCAGGATTTGTTCAACTGAGGTTGTATTTGCATAATTCTAAGACCTACCACGATCAGATGAAGTTTTCTTATGTTTTTACACAAAAACGCATATAATGAAAAGTAATCATTAAACAAAAAATCGATTTTGGAGTCAGTGTGACAATACATGAAATGCCACACACAAGAATCACAATACATAACCCATTAGATTTTTTTTTCACCGTCTCTTACAGTATAGCATACATAATTTGGCATTATATATTTGTTGTTGTGTGTGTCTGTGTTCACTTAGAATACGGCATCTCTGGATCAGTTTGATTTGCTGAAGACTCTGGGAACAGGCTCGTTTGGGCGTGTAATGCTAGTCAGACACCGCGAGAACGGCCAGCACTACGCCATGAAGATCCTCAACAAGCAGAAGGTGAAAAACCTAAACACAGCTTTGAAATTTTCAAAAAATTATTTAAAAGCTATTTTTATCCCAGCTGTTCTACAAAAGGTCATGAAAATAGTTCTAAGGGTAAAAGGCTGTGCTTGTTTAAGCTCCTCAGGGAATCTAGATTTCATGGATGTGCAAATTAGGAACATACTCAGTCCCCCAAAAGTTGTTCCATGGCCTGCATTTGCATATTAGAATCTGATTGGATCTGGTATTTTATGATGTAGTAACACTCAGCAGTCACATGTACATCTCTCTCTCTCTCTCTCTCTCTCTCTCTCTCTCTCTCTCTCTCGCGCTCTCAGGTGGTGAAGTTGAAGCAGATTGAACACACTCTGAATGAGAAACGCATCCTTCAGGCAGTCAGCTTTCCTTTCCTAGTACAGCTTGAGTACTCCTTCAAGGTGTGTGTGTGTGTGTGTGTGTGTGTGTGTGTGTGTGTGTGTGTGTGTGTGTGTGTGTGTGTACGCACATGTGTAGGTTTGTGTGCACATGTTTTAAATCACTGTAATATTAATGGGTTGTTTATGAAATATGGTGTCATAAATTCTGTGTGTGTGTGTGTGTGTGTGTGTGTAGGATAACACTAACCTGTACATGGTGATGGAGTATGTTCAGGGAGGAGAGATGTTTTCACACCTGCGCAGGATCGGCAGGTTCAGGTGAGCCACACCCTTTCTGTACATTTGACTTTTTCAAACATGTTTAATGATGATAAAGTTTTTGAGAAAAAAAAAATTAACCCTGATGCCTTTTTAACTATGGTTCCACCATGAACACTAAAAGTAACTTCAGTAAACAACATATTGGGGCATTATATATTATATACAGGTGCATCTTAATGAATTAGAATATAAACAAAAAGTTGATTTATACAATCAATACTTAAAGTGAAACTCATTATATAGATTCATTAAACACAGACTGATACATTTTAAGTGTTTATTTCTTTCAATTTTGATAATTATGACTTACAGCTAATAAAACGCCAAAATTCACTATCTCACAAAATTAGAATATTAGTATAAAATAAAGATTTTTAACACAAACAAATATTGGACTACTGAAAATTATGCACATGTACACCATTCTGTACTTGTTCTGGGCTCCTTTCCATGTATTACTGCAGCAATGTGGTGTGGCATGGAGGTGATCAGTCTGTGGCACTGCTAAGATGTTGTGGAAGCCCAGGTTGCTCTGATATCGGCCTTGAGCTCGTCTACGTTGCCGGGTCTGGTGTCTCGAATCTTCCTGTTCACAGTAGCCCATGGATTCTCTACGGGGTTTAGGTCTGCCAAGTTAGCTGGCTAGTGAAGCACAGGGATACTTTTAACCTGGTATTAGTACTTTTGGTAGGTTGAGTAAGTGCCAAATCCACAAAGCTGGTCAGCAGCATGAAGTGCTCTAAAAGTTCCTGGTAGACGACTGCGCTGAGGTTGGACCTAATAAAACAGAATGGACCAACACCAGCAGATGCCATCATTCCCCAAACCACTACTGACTGTGCAAACATCACACAGGACCTCAAACAACTTGGATTCTGAGCCTCTGCTCTCTTCCTCCAGACTCTGGAACCTTGATTTCCAAATGAAATGCAACATTTAATTTCATCTGAAAGGAGGATTTTGGTCCACTGAGCAACAGTCCAGTCCTTTTTGACACATGTCCAGATGAGACGCCCCCGACGCTGTCTCTGGCTCAAGAGTGGCTTGACACAAAGAGGCAGACGGTTGTAGCCCATGTCCTGGATACAACTGTGTATGGTGGCTCTTGAAGAACTGACTCCAGCTGCTCTCCACTTCTTTTGCACTTTTTTCTACCACATTTTGTCCTTCCATTCCACTTTCCATTAATGTGCTTGGATATAGAAGTCTGTAATTTTGGAAACCTTTGCAGGTGTTTTGAGTTGATTTGGTGAACTTTTTCACAATATTCTATTTTTCTGAAAGATTGAATTTTGGGTTTCCCTTAGCAGTAAGCCATAATCATTAAAATTAAAAGAAAAAATTTATAATATATATATATATGAGTTTTAGTTTTTTTTTATTGAATTACAGAAATAAATAAACATTTAAATGATATCTAAGTTCATTAAGGATGCACCTGGTGGTTAGCACTGTCGCAAGGCACCTCCACGGTCCAGGTTCGATTCCCCCCGCGGGGTCTGTGTGCATGGAGTTTGCATGTTGTCTCCATGTCTGGTGGGTTTCCAACTGGTGCTCCTCCCACAGTCCAAAGATATGCAGTTTAGGTTAACTGGCGTTTCCAAATTGGCATAGTGTGTGAATGAGTGTGTGTCATCCAGGGTGTACCCTGCTTCGTGCCCTAAGTCTCCTGGGATAGGCTCAAGTCCCCCTCTACCCTGTATACGGTATAAAGTGGTATAGACGAGGAAGATTATGTTGTGTCTCCCCCTAGTGGTAATGCAACTGATTGTTCAATTCAGAACCCCATTAGCTGTTGTGTATAGGTTATTTATTTGTGATGGCATGGTGATGTCATTTAGGTTAAATATAATTTTAATAAACAAGCAGTTGACAGCAAACACTTTTTACTTTTGTTTATTTTTTGGAGAGTTAGTGGAAAATAGCCATTTCAAAGTGCAAATGTTTGTATCCCCCCATGATAAGTGAAACAATTCACCTCTCTATATGTTTGTGTGTGTGTATGTGTTTGGTTCCCTGTATGAGTGGTCAGGCTCATGGCTTCCCTTTGATCTTGTGTTACATCTTCTATATGAATCGACTGTCCCCGCATCATCATTTCATCTACAGAGAGAAAAGACAAATAGACATTTCACCAATTATTTTCTCTCTCTCTCTCTCTCTCTCTCTCTCTCTCTCTCTCTCTCTCATCTCTCTCTCTCTCTTTTTCTTTTTCTTTCTCTCCTCTCCTTTCTTTCCTCTCTGTTTATACAGTGAACCTCATGCTCGGTTTTATGCATCTCAGATAGTTCTGACGTTCGAGTATCTTCACGCCCTGGATCTCATCTACAGAGATCTGAAACCAGAAAATCTCCTCATCGACCAACAGGGATACATACAGGTCTCTCTATCTGTCTCTGCTACACACACTTTCAGATTTTATCCTGCACCCCAATTAATCAGATCACATGAATTACATTAAATAAAAGTCCCACACATCCTCTGAGCTTCCTGTTGCATCAGTGCGGTTCATGTTGCCACGCTGCATAGTCGCTGCCATTTTGAGAACCAAATAGTGGACTGACTATGGGAGTGTTGCCGAGTCTGTGCTTCATTTTTAGGATTTTTTTTTTCATTAAAATATTTTTAAGTTCTCGAACACACTTCACTATTTAACACAGGTTTACATAGTGTATGTCTGTTAATGCAACAGTTGAACTACCCTGCAGATAATGCAGTATTTACACCTTAAGGTCCACTTGTTTCACTCCTCCTCTAAACATTACAGTGTCTATGTAAGCCACGCCCCTGATGAAAACAAAACAGCGGAGCTGAACAACAACCCTGGGGGAGGGCCCTTCCCATATGAAGTCACATTAGGAGGAATTGGCTTGTGCAGGCCCTGGCCAAAAAAATACTAAATTCAGGGAAAGTGTCTTTTTTAACATTTTGTTTGTACACACATTGGACACGTTTGCATTATAGGTCCCATTGCAATGTTTTGTGGCTCTCCAGTAACAGGAGAAATTTTGTATGATAAATATAAATATCAGGAAAAATAAGGCGTTGTAATCGGGATGAAGTTTTAAAAACACATACCCAATCAAGTCAATGCACCATACGCCATTGAAAACAATATTATAAAATTAATTGCTTAATAAATTGGCTATTTTTCTTGTCATTAATAATATTTGATATAAGTTATTCTCGTAGTGTTGCATTCTCAGGGTCTGGGTTTGATTCCCAGTCATTACGTTTCCTCCCTCAGTCCAAGGACCTGTAGATTAGGCTAATTGGCGTTCCCAAATTGCTCATAGTGTCCGAGAATTTTAGAAAATTAACTTGTATATGTATGTTGTTGTTGGTCTTTTGGCTGCTCCCAGCAAGGGGTCTCTACATACAAGCTTGGCACAGGTTTTACGCCTGATACCCTTCCTGACGCAACCTAGCATTTTATCCGGGCTTGGGACTGGCACTGACATATTGTGTTTGATTGAAATATACAGTACATAGCTGTGAGTTTTGCTGTTTCTTCAGCAGTGTGTGTGATTTTAAAGATTTATTTAAGAGAAAGGCTTAATGTAGCTCGATATAGCACCAGTCTGGGTGGTATTTGACACTAATCTGGATCATTTATATTGAAATCCATCTTGTGTCTATGAGTGACTCAGCAACAGTTAGCATACATGTGCATGTTTCCAAATCACATATTCATCTTGATTTATACAGCGTAGATTTATAAGTCAGGGTAAATTAACAACAATATTCAGGTGCCATTTTAAGTCATTTTAAGGATTTTCTTACATACATTTAAGACATACAGAGAAAAAATGTACAATTAAGGCTGGCTAGTAGCTAATGGTATAAAATAGGAGCAAAGTTAGCTAGCTAACAGTGGATAAATTGACTAGCTTTAGCTAGCAAATGATAGATAATTTCAATAAATATAGCCTATAAAAAGGCAGAAAAAACTTTATTTATATGTGGATCTATGCGGTCAGAATTGTGTTATTTTCCAACTCAGGAAAAAACTATATATTTTTCTTCTTTTGTTAGCAACAGGCTAGCTTGTGATGAGTGGTGCATATTTTCTCCAGAATGGTGACTCACTGTATAGTCAGTGTTAGAGATTTATCCATGGAATATGTCGGTGTGTCGATTTGATGTCACTGCGTGAACTGGGAAGGATGCTGTAGTTTTTAACATGTGTGTATTCATGCAGGTGACAGACTTTGGCTTTGCGAAGCGCGTTAAAGGTCGCACATGGACGCTGTGTGGCACACCCGAGTATCTGGCTCCAGAGATCATCCTGAGTAAAGTAAGTCTCAGAGCTGTTTCTGTTTCTTCCTGTCACTTTAGGTGTGAGTGGGTTGGCACAGTGGCTTAGTGGTTAACACTGTTGACTCGTACCTCAAGGGCCCAGGTTCGATTCCTGGCCGTCTGTGTGTTTTGAGTTTGCATGTTCTCCCCGTGCTTCTCGAATTTCCTTCCACAGTCCAGAATTAAGCAGATTAGACTAACTGGCATTCCAAAATTGCCTGTATTGTGTGAACGAGTGTGTAAATGTTCGTGTGCACTGCGATGGACTGGCACCCTGTAAAGGATGTACCCTGCCTTGTGCCCTAAGTTTTCAGGAATAGGCTCCAGTCCCCAGCCTCATTTAGGTGTCGAGGCTTCCCAGCCAATAGTTTCACCAAAAGCTTAATTTCATGAAGCTTCATTCAAGGGCTCATTGTACTGCCATCTAGTGGACAACCTTTGTGTAGCAACTAGATTGCAAGTCAAAAAATTTTGTGTGCATTTTCCTTCTGCATATATTATTATTAAGAAGTAAATGTAAAGTGAAATGTGAAAAGCAAACATATGTTTTCCCGAATCGTGACTGATGAATTTAAGAATAAAAATCTCCAATATAATGATTCAGTCAATCATTCAATGCTTCGTTTGTCGTTGGTCACATGACTCAGGGAACCAATACACCTCAAAGCGAGGCTGCATTTTGACATGTCCCCTTCTAAAAATTGGGTTAAGAATTGTAAAAGCATTATTAAAATTTGTAAGGATAGTGGTGACCCATCATTTTTTAATGATCCCGATTGAAGATCATTGCAATGTTTGGTGAAATCTAGTTGTCAATGAGAAAAACAACAGCACAATTATGGCTTAGTAAAAGTAAAAGTAAGAACATTTCTACATGCTCAATGCAAAGAGAACGTAATGGTTTGGGACTAATCAGTGCCTAGTGCCTACTGTATAATGTGCTTTGTGTGCAGTGTTATGATCTGCGGTTGCTTCTGTTGACCAGGTCTAGCTTTAGCAATGTTATGTGCCCCAAAACTTAGGTCAGGTGACATCCTGAATGTACTGTATGGCCAGGGTTTTTCCATCAATGGATTTTTTTTTTCTTCCCTGATGGCACGGACATATTCCAGGATGACGATGCCAAGATTCATGAGGCATTTTCTCTCACACACTGTCTCCCTTGTGTTCTCTCTCAGGGTTATAATAAAGCAGTGGACTGGTGGGCTCTGGGCGTGCTGGTGTACGAGATGGCAGCCGGGTATCCTCCGTTCTTCGCGGATCAGCCAATCCACATCTACGAGAAGATAGTCTCAGGAAAGGTGACGACTGACACACACACACAACTGAATCCCAGCTTTTTAAACCCTTCAGTATAAGACTCTCTCGTGTCGCTTTATGTGTGTACGTACAACTTTAGAAGCACTGTGTGTGTGTGTGTGCGTGTGTGTGTGTGTGTGTGTATGTGCAGGTGCGCTTTCCATCACACTTCAGCTCAGATTTGAAGGAGCTCCTGCGTAACCTGCTGCAGGTCGACCTCACCAAGCGCTACGGCAACCTGAAGAACGGCGTCAATGACATCAAGGGCCACAAATGGTTCTCCACCACGGACTGGATCGCCATCTACCAGAGGAGGGTAGGACACACACACGCAATTGACCTATATTTACTAACCCACACACAGGCAGCTGTACAAACAAAACCTTTATTTGTGCTAGATCATTAAAACTTTGATTGAAAAGAAGTAAATGCGCTTCTTCTTTCACTGAGACTGAGACACAGAGGCCACGTCTTCTCCACTGAATAGAAATCACAGAAGCCACGCCTTCTTCAACGAAACTGAAATCAGATGCCACGTCTCCATCACTAATTCTGGGACATCATAAGGAGGCTACAGCTCCTTAACTGAGACTGAGACACATAGACCTCGCCTCCTTTATGAGACTGAGAAAAATTGGCCATGCTTCCCTCACTCAAACTGAGACACATAGGCCACACCTCCTTTACTGCAACTCAGACACAGAGGCCACACCTCCTTCACTGACGCAGAGACACAAAGGCCACACCTCCTTTATGAAGTATGTGTTATGTGTGTGTGTGTGTGTGTGTGTGTGTGTGTGTGTGTCTGTGTGTTTTAGGTCGAGGCACCATTTATCCCTAAGTGCAGGGGTCCGGGGGACACCAGCAACT